>APFE030420597.1:0-131135 GCA_000404065.3 Pinus taeda
TAGAGCGCACACATATTCTTTACTACCTTCATCATAAATTCAAATCAACTTAACTATTTAATGTTGCAATCATCAGAATACCGATAGATAAGATACATAACCATTCATGTTATCATAATATCAATGGAAAGCATTCATAAACATCACAACCATGAATATCTCAATCGCTAATAATAGTGTCATGTGTCCAGATCCTCAACCTGAGGTCCTCAAAGAATAAAGTGTCTAAGATAATGTCATATTAAGGTCAGGAAACTAGAGTGGGCACTACAAATGAGGTATGTATGCTTACATAAAAAGTCATATCATATGGTTGCAGATAATATGGATCACTATTTCCATCTTGGGAAGTATGATCAAGAGAAGAAGGGATCTCCTCTGAAAGATTGCAGAAAGGCATAAGTCGCACTAGAAGAAATCAACACAATATGTTCTCATATGAATCATGAAAATATGCAACAAAGGTAGAAGCCATTCAACATCCGAGACCAAGAAGAGTTGACTAGAAAGTAGCAATGTGATAGAAGCATTAGAAGTAATAGCTCTTGACATGGGAAGCAGAAAGAATGTATGGAATAAACTCTATTGATTATAATGAATAAAGGCTCTTGGAAACCTCATTGAAACCTCCAGTGATATTTATAGAAAGACGTAGAGGTCATCATCAAAGGGGATCATCATAAGAAAAACATTTGTTGGGTGAGGATATAAAATATCCTCAAAGTTTCTCTAATGGAATCCTTAAAGGATTCACCAATCTAGAAACACAGCAAGAAGTTTCATCAAGAATTCCAACTCGTGGAATTCAAGGGATGATGGTATGATGACATAGCAGGGAAGCAGGTCTTGTCAGACCAGGAGGTAACTCCTCAAATCAATTCATTGATATTCATCCAGGTTGGTCTTTATTATATACATGAGGGAGAGACTGTTCATTTCGTCTCCCAGTGACTATTCATATTTTCTATTATTTATTTACATCAATTTCAATTATTCACCCAATCCTGATGATTAGGTGTCAACATTCCCCCCATTAATCTGAAGGGATGTTGGCGAGTCCAAGCATCATTCTAAATCTTTCAAGCTTTTCTCTTCCAAGCGCTTTGGTGAAGATGTCTGCAATTTTCTCATTAGTGGAACAATGGCGGAGATGGATTGTTTTGGCCTCAACACGATGTCGAATCAGATGATATTTAGTATTGATGTGCTTCATTCGATCATGGAACTTTGGGTTCTTGGCCAACGTTATTGCCGAGGTATTTTCAATCACGAGTGGAGTCGGTTGTACTTGTTTTACCTACAAATCTTCAAGAATTTTCCTGAGCCACACAATTTCTTTTGTTGTCTCAGTTGTTGCCACATATTCTACCTCTATTGTGGAATTTGTTGGAACTGATTGTTTGTGTGATCTCCAGGAGATAGCTCATGATCCAAGACTCATAGCATAACCTGAAGTAGATACCCTAGTTTCTTTGTCTCCGTCAAAGTCTAAATCAGAGTATCCAATCAAGCTGAAGTCGTCCACCTGTGTATACTTGACTCCAAAGTCTTGAGTTCCCTTCAAGTACCTTAGAACTCTTTTTGCAACAGACCAATGTCCCTCACAAGGCTTTTGCATAAACCTGGAGAGGATTCCAACAGCAAACAAAATGTTTGGTCTAGTAATAGTTAAGCAGTTGAGACTTCCTACAAGATGTCTATACTTTGTTGCATCCTCAAATTCTTTTCCTTCAATGGATGTGAGCTTTAAGTTTTGTTCCATTGTAGTAAGAGGATTGCATTTTGTCATGCCAAACATGTTCAACAGATCTCCAATGTACTTCTTTTGAGAAAGGAATATGGACTTCGGATGTTGAGTTACTTCAATACCAAGATAGTAATGAACATAGCCCAAATCACTCATTTCAAAACCTTTCATCAATTCCTTCTTTATGGATGCAATGTAACTTTCATTGTTCCCTGTTATCAAAAGATCACTACATATACCACAAGATATACAAATGTTTTGTCAACTTTCTTGACAAACAAATTGCATCATCAAGATCATAATGTTCAAAATTGAGTTTCAGAAGATGCTCAGTTAGTTTTTCATACCAGGCTGCGGTGCTTGTTTGAAGCCATACAAGGATTTCACAAGTTTGCATACTTTATGTTCATGTGCTTTCACAGCAAATCCTTCAGGCTGGGACATAAAAACATTCTCTTTTAGATCTCCATTCAAGAAAACAGCTTTTACATCCATTTGATGGACTTTCCAACCTTTCTGAGCTGCTAGGACAAAAAGTGTTCGGATGGTAGCCCATTTTGTTGTGAGGGCAAAAGTCTCCTCATAATCGACCCCTTCCTTCTGTGCAAAACATTTTGCCACGAGCTTAGCTTTGTGCTTGTCAAGTGAGCCATCAGCTTTATACTTGTTCTTGTAGACCCACTTGCATCCAATTGGTTTGGTTCCTATTGAAGAATCAACCAGCTTCCAAGTGCCATTCTTTATCAGGGCATCATACTCCTTTTGCATCGCTTCTTTCCATTCATCATGAGAAGCAGCGTCTTTAAAGGAAGTTGGTTCAAAATTTGTAGATAAATTCAATTCACAATCATAAGAAACATCCATATCAAAAGGTTAATCAGAGTCATCTACATCACCTCCATTTTGCCGGTTTGAATTTCTAGTTCCTATCTTTCCAACCTCATCAAGATAAACACTTTCAAGTGTCTTTGTCAGCCACTTTGGGGGACCTTTCTCAGATGGTCCAGGCTGCTCCGTTGATTGAGTTGGGGCTAAATCAAGATTGAGTCTCCCAATTCTATCAATCACATCACTTAAAGTATCATTCGTTGTTGGAGTTTCATGCGGGGGAGGGAGTGCTTAAGAAGAAAAGTCCATAAGTTGATCTACTATAGGAATCCCCCCTTCAAGATGTGGAATCTGATTATCAAATTCTTGAAATGATTTTGCATTTGTGAATCTATCCAAGCGATCAAGTTGTTGCTCAACAACATTGTCAGTTTTGGATGTTTCAAGAAATATTACATCTCTAGATACAACAAACTTTTTATTGACTTCATCATAGAGACGGTATGCTTTGGAGGTGTTTGAATATCCCAAGAAGATACACTTACGACTTCTTGCACCAAGTTTGTTTCTATGTACCTTTGATATCAAGGCATAACATATGGCACCAAAGACCCTGAGATGCTTTATCAAAGAATGTGCCCATACCACATTTCATAGGGAGTCTTGTTTCTGATAGCATTAGATGGACATCTATTCTTTATATATACAGCACATAGAACTGCATCAACCCAAAACATCAATTTTACATTTTTGAAAAACATCATGGAGCGCACCATATTTAATATTGTCTATTCATTCTTTCAGCTACACCGTTCTGTTGGGGATTATATGGCACAGTTGTTTGATGTTTGATCCCATTGGCAGAGATAGTTTTCAAATTCATTTGAAGTGTATTCTTTTCCATTATCAATGCGAATAGAGCCAATATGAGATTGTGCATTGTTTTCAATCCATGTATGAAAGTTCTTGAATGTTTGAAAAGCATCATATTTGTTCCTCAATAAATAAACCCAACACATTCTGGTGTAGTCATCAATAAATGTCATCATATATTTATTTCCATTTGTAGAAGGAACAGGCATTTGACCACATAAATCTGAATGAATGAGTTCAAGTTTTCTATGTCTCTTGAATGTGAATCATGAAAAGATTGTTTGCTATGCTTTCCTAGAATGCAAGCATCACATTGCTTAAGTTTCCTAGGAATTGTAGGCAAACCAGTAACACCATTTTTCTTCAACAAGCAGAGCATGTCATAGTTCAAATGTCAAAATCTAGCATGCCATAATAAACTTGATGGAAGTGTATCTTCTTCATAATGAAACTTGTATGAGAAATGTTGTGCACGATCAGAAGTACCCTGCAGCTTGAGAAGCCTTTCTTCTTCTATCCCCCTCATGACAAATGAATGGTCAGATGCTTTTCTCACCTCAAGCTTGACATCAAACATATGAATGGAGTGACCTTGGTGGCGGATGTGGACCAAGGGCAGCAAGTTTCTCTTCAGCTATGGGAGATATAGAACATGATGTAGAAGGAAGTCTGGAAGACCAGGGACTTTAAGTCTGATTGTGTCAAGCCCTGATGGCCTGATTTTTTATTAGTCTACAAAGTATACTACTCCATCAACATTGTCAGTAAATTCTTCAAAAAAATATTTTCTATGAGTCATGTGGCAAGTTGCTCCTGAATCAGGCAACCAATCATTTTCCCAAGAAGCAAATGAAGCATTAAATAAATCTTCATTTACTCCAATATTACAGTGTGCCACAACATAATGAGTGAATTCAGGTGCTTTACCTTTGTCTGTGTCATTAGTTTTACCTTTGGGTTGGTTTCTTTGCTGCTCAATTTTGTCCCAAGGTAACTTGCATGTAGAGGCATCATGTGATCCATTTCTTTTGCAGCGTATGCAGTGCAAATCTGACTTTTCTCCTTGAGAGTGTCTACCCCCGCTACCTCTGAAATTTCTTCCTCTTCCTCTTCTACCACCTCTTCCTCTGAAAGAATCTTGGGCAAGATTCTTTTCTTTATGGGCAAGGCACACAGCCTCTTCAAAAGATTCAGGGGTTGTCTTCTTTCCAGAAGCTTTCTCTCTTTCAGCAAATTTTTTCACAAGAGAGTCAAAGGTAATATCTTTGAGATTTCCATTTGCTTGCAATGACTCAAGATAATTGGAGTAAATAGGATAAAGTGCCTCGAGAAAAGCGATAAGAGGAATATCCAATTCAACCTTAGTGGCTTTGATATCATGCATTATAGATTTCACTTCGAATGCAAGAGCAAGAGGATCATTATTTTATAATTCAAAAGTGAAGAGTTTAATCATAAGTTGAACAACTTCAAGTGCAGAGTGTGAGTCATAGAGTTCTTTCAGCTTTTGTAAGGCTTCGAAAGCATTTGAAAATGGCGAAATATGTCGACTCACCTTTTCACTTACAAATGCTGCAATTAATGCATAGACTTTGTTGTTCTTATTTTCCCAAATGGTGAACTTCTTATCTCAGGTAGGTTGTTCTGGGTATTTGTCTCCGTCTCCAACACACACTCCTTTCCACAACTCATTGAACATTGAAAATGAGGGTGTGTTTTATCTTCCAGGACCACTCAAGATAGTTCTCCTTCCCAGTGAGAACTACTCCCACAATAGATATGATTGAATGCATTGTAAAATCTCTGTACTATATAAATAAATAAATACTTCTGATGGTAAACTGTGTTTAACTTTGAAAAAAATAATGAGGGATAATATATCAAAGTTATTAATTAGGGGAGGGGTTATGTGGTGGAGGGAGTATTCAAGCAACCAATCAATTTTCCAAGAAGCAATTGAAGCATTAAATAAATCTTCATTTACTCCAATTTTATAGTGTGCCACAACATAATGAGCGGATTCGGGTGCTTTACCTTTGTCTATGTCATTAGTTTTACCTTTGGGTTGGTTTTTTTGATGCTCAATTTTGTCCCAAGGTGACTTGCTTGTGGAGGCATCCTGTTATCCATTTCTTTTGTAGCTAAAATAATTCTGGATCACCGAAAGGAAAGATGAGGTATGTATGCTTACGTAGAAAGTCATGTCATATGGTTGCAGATAATATGGATCACTATTTCCATCCTAGGAAGTATGATCAAGAGAAGAAGGGATCTCCTCTGGAAGATTGCAGAAAGGCACAAGTCGCACTAGAAGAAATCAACATAATATGTTCTCATATGAATCATGAGGAAGTTTACTACAATTGAGGAACTCTAATTGGAAGCTACTGGAAATGAAGTGTGAAAAGAAAGGAAGAGATCGTGAAAATATGCAACAAAGGTAGAAGGCATTCAACATCTGAGACCAAGAAGAGTTGACTAAAAAGTAGCAATGTGATAAAAGCATTAGAAGTAATAGCTCTTGACATGGGAAGCAGAAAGAATGTCTGGAATAAACTCTATTGATTATAATGAATAAGGGCTCTTGGAAACCTCATTGAAACCTCCAGTGATACTTATAAAAGGAAGTAGAGGTCATCATCGAAGGGGATCATCATAAGAAAAACATTTGTCGAGTGAGGATATGAAAGATCCTCAAAGTTTCTCTGATGGAATCCTTAAAGGATTCACCAATCTAGAAATACAACAAGAAGTTTCATCAAGAACTCCAACTCGTGGAATTCAAGGGATGATGGTATGATGACATAACAGGGAAGCAGGTCTAAAGGATAGTGTTCTTTCGTTCAAATAAAGCTGCTACAAGAAGTCTGGATCACCGAAAGGAAAGATGAGGTATGTATGCTTACATAGAAATTCATGTCATATGGTTGCAGATAATATGGATCACTATTTCCATCCTAGGAAGTATGATCAAGAGAAGAAGGGATCTCCTCTGAAAGACTGCAGAAAGGAATAAGTCGCACTAGAAGAAATCAACATAATATGTTCTCATATGAATCATGAGGAAGTTGACTACAATTGAAAAACTCTAATTGGAAGCTCCTGGAAATGAAGTGTGAAAAGAAAGGAAGAGATCGTGAAAATATGCAACAAAGGTAGAAGGCATTCAACATCCGAGACCAAGAAGAGTTGACTAGAAAGTAGCAACGTGATAGAAGCATTAAAAGTAATAGCTCTTGACATGGGAAGCAGAAAGAATGTCTGGAATAAACTCTATTGATTATAATGAATAAGGGCTCTTGGAAACCTCATTGAAACCTCCAGTGATACTTATAGAAAGAAGTAGAGGTCATCATCAAAGGGGATCATCATAAAAAAAAACATTTGTCGAGTGAGGATATGAAAGATCCTCAAAGTTTCTTTGATGTAATCCTTAAAGGATTCACCAATCTAGAAATATAGCAAGAAGTTTCATCAAGAATTCCAACTCGTGGAATTCAAGGGATGATGGTATGATGACATAGTAGGGAAGCAAGTCTAAAGAATAATGTTCGTTCGTTCAAATAAAGCTGCTACAAGAAGTCTGGATCACCGAAAGGAAAGATGAGGTATGTATGCTTACATAGAAAGTCATGTCATATGGTTGCAGATAATATGCATCACTATTTCCATCCTAGGAAGTATGATCAAGAGAAGAAGGGATATCCTCTGAAAGATTGCAGAAAGGCATAAGTCGCAATAGAAGAAATCAACATAATATGTTCTCATATGAATCATGAGGAAGTTGACTACAATTGAGGAACTCTAATTGGAAGCTCATGGAAATGAAGTGTAAAAATAAAGGAAGAGATCGTGAAAATATGAAACAAAGGTAGAAGGCATTCAACATCCGAGACCAAGAAGAGTTGACTAGAAAGCAGCAACGTGATAGAAGCACTAGAAGTAATAGCTCTTGACATGGGAAGCATAAAGAATGTCTAGAATAAACTCTATTGATTATAATGAATAAGGGCTATTGAAAACCTCATTGAAACCTCTAGTGATACTTATAGAAAGAAGTAGGTGTCATTATCAAAGGGGATCATCATTAGAAAAACATTTTTCGGGGGAGGATATGAAAGATCCTCAAAGTTTCTCTGATGGAATCCTTAAAGGATTCACCAATCTAGAAATACAGCGAGAAGTTTCATCAAGAATTCCAACTCGTGGAATTCAAGGGATGTGGTATGATGACATAGCAGGGAAGCAGGTCTAAAGGATAATGTTCTTTCGTTCAAATAAAGCTGCTACAAGAAGTCTGGATCACCAAAAGGAAAGATGAGGTATGTATGCTTACATAAAAAGTCATGCCATATGGTTGCATATAATATGGATCGGTATTTCCATCCTAGGAAGTATGATGAAGAGAAGAAGGGATCTCCTGAGAAAGATTGCAGAAAGGCATAAGTCACACTAGAAGAAATCAACATAATATGTTCTCATATGAATCATGAGGAAGTTGACTACAATTGAGGAACTCTAATTGGAAGCTCCTGGAAATGAAGTGTGAAAAGAAAAGAAGAGATCGTGAAAATTTGCAACAAAGGTAGAAGGCATTCAACGTCCGAGACCAAGAAGAGTTGACTAGAATATCTCCCCGAAATATATGAAGACTCTGATGGATGTCCCCAGAAGATGAAGACTCCATGGCATCAAAGAAAAGAGTTCCACATGAGGAGTTGTTGTAGGTCCCTAGTTAAGAGGGAGTTGGAAAAAGAAGTTTCTTACTTGTAAGAAACTTAGAAATTCCTAAGCCAAGAGGGAGCTTAGGTACATTCATTTTCAGTATGGATGAGTACATTTCTTATTGGAATATGGCCTCCCTGTTTAAAAGGGACAGATAGACATGATATTATGGTCTTCACCTAGAAGACAGAATGGAGGATTGGTTAATCATTTGGCATCGAATACTCTTTGGAGATGAGATAGGGCATCCAATGGAAGAGTAATCGTGGAGGATCGATATTCTTTGAGGGCTGGGGAGTCCAAGATAAGAATAGTCCTCATGGAACATATCCTAAGAGAACTCGGGTGGGGTATGTTCCGAGAGAGATAATGATGAAGATGTCTATAATTCATTGGTCTCGCCAACATTGAGCTCAGATCTTGTGGAGATAAGGAGTTGTTAGTCAAGCCCTTGCTATGTAACAATGTTGGTTGATATGATGTTATACAAATGAGTTACCAATCTGAATTCTTCTTATGAGAAATTCTTTAGATTGAGAAATTCCAAGTAGCATTATGAATACTTCCCTAGTTAAGAGGGAGTGTTGAAAAGTGTAACTAGGTTCGATCTTCATAATTGCATGTAATTATGATTTTATGTAATGAGATGTAAAGTAAAAAATAAAATTATTATATTAACTTGCTTCATGGGTTTCATGAGCAAGAGATTTTATTTTTGAATCAAGACTCCCATTGAGAGTCTTTAGGATTTATTTGTCATATAGTCATAAAATCTTAAAGTCATTGTCACATAATGAAGTCATGTTACACTTTGTAAAAGGTCAAAATTGTCTATGTAAAGTATCCTCCAAGACCTTGTCACTTATCCTGTTCAAGTCGGCCTACAACGATGGAGGAACATGCTAGATGAAGTCAGCCTAACTACAAGTAATCGTGTCGACTTAAAGGACATGAGGGGAAAAGTATATATAACCATACTCGACTTTCATTAGAAGCAAGTAACTCAACTTGATCTCGACAAGCGAAAGTGCAAAGTAGAAGGGAAACAGAAGTGGGAAGAAGGGGACAAGAGAAGTGTGAAGAAGAATTGAAGAAAGGCAAGTGAACATTGGTTTCTTTTGGGCTAGCGAAGGATCACACTTTTAGGCATAACGAATGAGGTTTCTTCTAGATCAACGAAGAAGAGTTTATTCGAGGGCAACAAAAAATAAACTCTTATGTAAGAAGTTTCTTCTGGGGTAGTGAAGGAGGTTTCTTCTCGAACAACAAAGGAAGGATTCTTCTAGATACTTCGTAACCGAGATAGAGATCTAGAGACCGAGATTCTCTAGAGGAAGACAGTGAAATCATAGAGACTGAGTTTCTCTAGAAGAAGTCGAGAAGTAGCAGTGTGAAGGATAGAGACTGAGTTTCTCTAAAAGGAGTCGAGGAGAGCAGTTCCAGATCAAGAAAGGAAGTCGAAGGGAAGAGGCAAAGCATTAAGGATAGTGACAAGGTTCTTGGGAGGATACTAAAGTCAAGGGTCTGTGTCATGATCTTGGTATTCGTCAATTGAAGATCTAGAAGAAGAATTTTGATCGAGTTTTCCTCTCAAGAGGTGAGATGTTTTGGCCCTGGATGAGAAGCCTACAAACTATGTCACTTGTCCTTTATTGTGCATATTGGTAATTGCCTTGATGAAAAGAATGTTGATTTGGGGTAGCATCGAATGTGCTCTAAGCCTCAAATTTTGTAGGGAGGCTTGGGCGCATGCATTCCAAAGAACCCAGAAACCGTTTTGGGAAATTCCACCCAGAGACTATTGTATTAAAATAATTAATATTTTTAATGGAGTTCCTAAATCTAAATTTACGAAAATTAAAATATTAATGGGTAGTAATCTAATTGCAGGTGAATCTTCTAGATAAAAACAAAGATCAAGTCAAAATGACCTGAGTCTTTGATTAGGAGTCAATCTAGGTCGCTGGTTGTCCAACAGGAAGATATAAGAAGGGGCTTGAAAGTCATTTGGAAAAGACAACAAGAGATCAAGATACCGAATTTCTGAAGTGAAGTTCTCAAGAGGAAATTTTGATTGAACAAATCCTTTGCAGTAGAGGGGCAGGGACAGTGATCCAGAGAGGCAGTAGCAAGAGGTTTAGTTATTCCCAGTGCAAGAACGCACGAATACAGGAACGTGCGAGTATAGGAACCCGCAAGTGCATGAACTTGGGAGTGCAGGAAAGCGCAAGTGCATGAACGTGAGTGCAGGAACGCATGAGTGCAGGAATGCAAGTGTAGCAACGCGCAAGTCCAAGAAGCACGAATGTCGGGGTTTCTTATGGAATATCTCTACCAGATTTTCTTCTTGTTTTAATTGCTAGTTGGGCATCCATAGATGTACTCAAATTTCATTGTTGTTTAATAAAATAAAACCCTCATTGTTGCATCGGTTTTCCCAAGTTGAGTTTTTCTAGGGACATCTCTCCAAAAATAGCGGTGTTGTATGTGTTTGTATTTCCTTGATTAGTTTCTATGTTTCATAATCATATTTGATTTGGTGTAGGTTGCTTCAGTAATTTACTTCAATGTTGCAAGAAGAAATTTGAAATAAGTTTGTAATGTAATTTACGATCTAGGTGAAGTAGATTCAGTTGGTTGCAGTAGGATTCTTGAGATTGTTAGATGTAGGAATTTTCATATGGTATCGGAGTTGTTGATGTGAAACAGGAAGAGCAGATCAACACTGAAGCAAGGGCCAACTGCAGCAAGCAGCAGTTTGAATCCCCTGGGGGATTGTGCAGCTCTAGCCAAGAGGGCTATATTTTCGTGGGTGTCTCTCTCTGAGTGAGTTGACAAAGAGGTAAGATTGTCGGATCGAGAATTTGCCAAGGCAGAGGGAACCACGCAGAGCTAGAGGGACGTAGTTTTCTGCAAGCTAGATGCTAGTCAGAAAAGTCGTCGGAAGAAGGAAGCAAATCGCATAGTGAGGGAATACTTCCTCAGTGATTTCTTGTTGAGAAAAGCAATATTTCTCATTTGCTTAGCAGCAGTGGAGTAGCAAACTTACCAACTCCATCAGGGAGTGTGTAAGTCAGCCTAGAAGCTACGCAGTAAGGAAAAAAAGGAGATGTTCGACTGTTTTCAGAGGATATGGCAACCAATGGCTTGAGGGATCAAGACAGGTTGGACAAAGCTTCCAACTACGTCATCTGGAAGGCTAGAGTGTCCTTCCTTGTAGATGAGCATGCCCTCAAGATGTATGTTGATAGTGTGGTAGTTGTCCCTGCGAATGCAGATCCCCTAAGGGGATGATCTTGGATGGAGTGAAGGATCATGTGGTATGCTATGTTGCTAACAGAGCAACTGCTAAGGAGATGGGTGCTTTGGCCACATTGTATCAGGGACCTTCTGAGCAGCGGAAGATGTACTTTGAACAGAAGTTGAGATCTGCGCAGATGCAGAAGGGAGAACGTGTGGATCCATTCTTCACGAAGTTGAAGGAGTCCCGTGATGAGTTGTCAGTTCTGAGGCATACACCTTGGGATTCGGAGTTAATGAGACTGGCCCTAAATTTTGTCTCAAATGAGTGGCAAGTCTTTGTTTAGAGTATCATGGGCATAGCAGCATTGCCTAATTGGGATGAGATGTGGGCAGCGCTAAAACAAGAAGAGTTGAGGAGAGAAATGGTCAAGGTCAAACTTGACAGAAGCAGTAGCAGCAATGGGTCGAAGCCCAAAGTAGAGGAGCAGGATAATGCAGCCCTTGCATTGAAGGGGCAGCAAGGGCAACCGAGACGAAAGAAGGACGTCTCCAAGGTGAAGTGGTTTAGATGTGGCAAGATGGACCACTATGCATCCTAGTGCCCCTCGAAGAAAAAGGACAAAGATGAGAAGCATTGTTGGGTCAATTTATTGAGTAAATTAACACAAGTATTTTAAATATCAATCCGGGTTTGTAAAACTTAGAAGCATATCCAAAATATATGACTATCAACTATAATCATCTTTAGAAGACAAGTTACGGAAACTTAACGAAATGCTAGCCTAAATTAGAAATGCATATTACAAATATAAAGTTTAACTAAATAATTTCTAATTCAATATGTAATAAGCAGGAGAAGTGGCTCCTATCTTACGAGAACCAGATTGACCTTCTTCTACAATACTACTTCATGAACAGAAATCAAAACCACTAAAGAACAATAGCTCAAGATGCATAAAATAATAATAAAAGAGGCTCATAACTAAGGAGGTCCTTGCTGTTCTTCATTTTAAATTCATTCATCATTAATGTCATTGTTAGAAAACTAGAAATTCAGAAAATCACTTAAAGGTAAGAAAGATGAATTCTAGTTTCTAATCTCTGATCAAATAGAAGGAGAGTTTAACTTAAACACTGGTTTGACCCTTCATATGCATATTATAGTTAAGACTAAGATTCATCAACAATCATAACATATTATCATACATCTAATTAACTGATTAAACATGAAACAAAACTAGTTCAGGAAATTGCAACTAAATTAACCAGAAAGTGCACTTAGCTTGGTATGGGGGCCCTCCACCCTTGCCTCGCACACTGAAAGTACTTCTCAGCTACTGAAACTCAATCAAGCATTCACCATATAAAACAGCAGAAAAGAAGATGGAACCAGTCTCTTTGATTAACTCACAAAGTTCAAAAATCTCAAAATGAAGTTATACAAATTCTACATATTTATGTCTTCAATGTTCTTGGCTTAAATAGAGAAATATAAAACAAACTTAACTAAAATGCCTCTAACAGTTATGTCTATCCTTATCTTATCTATCCAAGTCGAGCTCATCCATCCAATCACTCAAAATCTGGAAAATTTAATAAAATCCTAAATTTAGCCTATTTCCTAAGGATTTCCTGAATGACTGGTCCTGTTTGACCAACTTTGATCGAGCATGTTTAAGCTCGGTTTGACCGAACCAATAGGTACACGTCCATTCTTAGTTCCCAAGCTTTCTAGAAATGTGCTTAGTTCGTGCCCGGGTGTCCTGCAAGTATGACATCAATGAATTCATTACGAGAATTTTTAGTCCTGTCCAAAAATGCACTTAAAATCCAATTTTTGTAAAAACATCTAAAAATTGCAAAACTTAATTTATTTACCTATATATGCATAAATTAGTCAAAATATGGTGTATATGGATGACAAATGGATGGATAACATGGAAATTAAGTGTATTTAAGTAAGCAAAATTGACTCAAAAACGAGGGCCAACAAGCACGATCCTAAGGTTGCAACCGCAAAGATCGAATAAGAGAAGAAGTTCACCATGACAGCGAAAATACATCCAAGAGGGAGGTGGGCTGATATAGAATTGTAGTTCGATAAAGCTACAAATGGGCAGGATCCTTGAGGAGCCCACCTCTTGGATCATCCCCTTGCTACGAGAGCCCATGATTAGTAGTAACGGAATGGAGAAGTTTTCAGTTGGTGCCATGGAGTACAGATGCAGTAGTTAGTAGCACTAAAACGTGGGCAGCACAGAGTAGAGAGGCAACATTGCGTGGAGGCATAGTGCAAAGCTTCAGCAGTGCAAAGGCTTCAAAAGACAGCATGGGACTCGCAGTAGTCAGGTTTTCAGCACCAAGGTGTATCCACTGGATACTTGTCTAGTTTTAGGCATTTTCAATTGCTTCTCTCGACAATTGAGTTGATGTACGGATGCAGTGTTAGCAGTGGCAGTACTAGCAACATAGCATATGCAACATTTGAGAGGGAGTTGTAGTACAGATGTAGCATTGTACAGATGTAGCATTGGCAATGGCAGTGTCAAAGGAAGCAGTACCATTGCAATAGCAATGCAGTAGTTGGTGGACAACATGTCGAACATCAACAACGCAGAGAACGATGCTTCAGAGTTATGCAGTAGCAATATATTGCTAAAGCACATTACTTGCTAAGAGGAAGTGTTGATTTGGCAGCATCGGATGTGCCCTAAGCCTAAAATTTTGCAAATAGACTTGGGCACATGCATTCCAAATAACCTAGAAACCGTTTTGGGAAATCCCACCCAAATACGATTATATTAAAATAATTAATATTTTTAATGGGGTTCCTAAGTCTAAACTTAGGAAAATTAAAATATTAATGAGTAGTAATGTAATTGTGGGTGAATCTTTTAGATAAAGACGGAGATCAAGTCAAAACAATCTGAGCCTTGGATTAGGAGTTAATCTAGGACGTTGGTTGTCCAATAGAACGATATAAGAAGGGGTTTGAGGGTCATTTGGAAAATACACCAAGAGAAATCAAAAATTCGATTTTATAAAGTGAGAAATTCTCAAGAGGCACAGGGCAGTGGCTTCAGAAGACAACGTGGGTCTAACAGCAGTCAGGCTTTCAGCACCAAGGTGTATCCATGGGATACTTATCCCATTTTGGGTGTTTTCAGTTGCTTCTCTCAGCAACTGAGTTGCAGTACAAATGCAGTGATAGCAGTGGCAATGCTAGCAGCATAGCAGATACAGCATTTGAAAGGGAGCTATAGTATGGATGTAACAATGGCAATGTCAAAGGCAACAGTACAGTAGGAGCAGCAATGCAGTAGTTGGTGGACAACATGTCAGACATCAGCAGCGTAGAGGGCGATGCTTTAGAGTCAGAGCAGTATGCAGTAGCAATATATTGTTAAAGCACATTCCTCGTTAACAGGGAGTGTTGATTTGGGGTAGCATCGGATGTGCTCTAAGCCTAAAATTTTGCAAGGAGGTTTGGGCACATTCATTCCAAAGAACCCAGAAACCGTTTTGGGAAATCCCACCCAGAGACGATTATATTAAAATAAGTAATATTTTTAATGGGGTTCCTAAGTCTAAACTTAGGAAAATTAAAATATTAATGGGTAGTAATCTAATTGTTGGTGAATCTTCTAGATAAAAACAGAGATCAAGTCAAAACAATCTGAGCCTTTGATTAGGAGTTAATCTAAGTCGTTGATTGTCTAACAGGAAGATATAAGAAGGGGCTTGAGGGTCATTTGGAAAATACACCAAGAGAAATCAAGAAATCGATTTTATAAAGTGAGAAGTTCTCAGGAGGCACAGTGCAGAGCTTCAGCAGCGCAGTGGCTTCAGAAGGCAACGTGGATCTAACAGCAATTGGGCTTTCAACACCCAGGTGTATCCACGGGATACTTATCCCGTTTTGGGTCTTTTCAGTTGCTTCTCTCAGTAACTGGGTTGCAATACGAATGCAGTGATAGCAGTGGCAATGCTAGCAGCATAACAGATGCAGCATTTGCAAAGGAGCTATAGTACGAATGTAGCAATGGCAGTATCAAAGGCAGCAGTACAGTAGCAGCAACAATGAAGTAGTTGGTGGACAACATGTCAAACATCAACAGCGCAAAGGGCGATGCTTCAGAGTTAGAGCAGTATGCAGTAGCAGTATATTGTTAAAGCACATTCCTCGCTAGGAGGGACTGTTGATTTGGGGTAGCATCGGATGTGCTCTAAGCCTAAAATTTTGAAGGAGGGTTGGGCACATGCATTCCAAAGAACCCAAAAACCATTTTGGGAAATCCCACCCAGAGACGATTATATTAAAATACTTAATATTTTTAATGGGGTTCCTAAGTCTAAACTTAGGAAAATTAAAATATTAATGGGTAGTAATCTAATTGTGGGTGAATCTTCTAGATAAACAAGGAGGTCAAGTCAAAACAATATGAGCCTTTGATTAGGATTTAATCTAATTCGTTGGTTGTCCAACAGGTTGATATAAGAAGGGGCTCAAGGGTCATTTGGAAAATACACCAACAGAAATCAAGAAATCGATTTTATAAAGCGAGAAGTTCTCCGGAGGAAATTTTGATCAAAGAGATCCTTTGCAGTAGAGGGGCAGTGGCAATGCTAGCAGCATAGCAAATGCAACATTTGAGAGAGAGTTGTAGTACATATGTAGCAATGGCAGTGTCAAAGGCAGCAGTACAATAGCAGCAACAATGCAGTAGTTGGTGGACAACATGTCAGACATCAACAGCGCAGAGGACGATGCTTCAAAGTCAAAGCAGTATGCAGTAGCAGTATATTGTTAAAGCACATTCCTCGCTAAGAGGGAGTGTTGATTTTGGCTAGCATCGGATGTGCTCTAAGCCTCAAATTTTGTAGGGAGGCTTGGGCACATGCATTCCAAAGAACCTAGAAACTGTTTTGGGAAATTCCATCCAGAGATAATTATATTAAAATAATTAATATTTTTAATGGAGTTCCTAAGTCTAAACTTAGGAAAATTAAAATATTAATGGGTATTAATCTAATTGTGGGTGAATCTTCTAAATAAAGACAGAGAGCAAGTCAAAATGATCTCAGCCTTTGATTAGGAGTTAACCTAGGTCGTTGGTTGTCCAACATGAAGATATAAGAAGGAGCTTGAGGGTCATTTGGAAAATACACCGAGAGTTCAAGATATCGAATTTCTAAAGTGAGAAGTTCTCAGGAGGAAACTCTGATCGAAGAGATCCTTTATAGTAGAGGGGCAAGGACAGTGATTTGGAGGAATATTTCCAGATCCGAAGAGGCAGTAGCAAGAGGTTGAGTTCTTCCCAGTGCGGGAACGCGCAAGTAGAGGAATGTGCGAGTGCAGGAAGGCGCGAGTACAGGAACTCGCGAGTGTAGGAACGGACGACTGCAGGAACGGGCGACTGCAGGAACACACGAGTGCAAGAACGCACGAGTGCAGTAACGCGCGAGAGCAGGATTGCGAGTGCAAGAATGCGTGGGTGCAAGGATGCGCAAGTGCAGGAAGCACGAGTGTCGGGGTTGCTTCGGGAATATCTCTATTAGATTTTCTTGCTGTTTGGATTTCCAGTTGCGCATCCATAGATGTACTCAGATTTCACTATTACATAATAAAATAAAACTCTCACTACTGCACCAGTTTTCCCAAGTTAGGTTTTTCCAGGGACAATTGTTCAAAAATAACGATGTCCTATGTGTTTGTATTTCCTTGCTCAGTTTCTATGTTTCAGAATCATATTTAGTTTGGTGTAGGTTGCTTCAGTTATTTACTTCAATGTCTCAAGAAGAAATCTAAAATAAGTTTGTAATGTAATTTACGATCTAGGTGAAGTAGATTCAATTGGTTGCAGTAGGATTACTGAGATTGTTAGATCTAAGAATTTTCACAAAAAACACAATAATAACGTAACAAAGAAAAAACTATAAGCTAAGAAGTAAAAGTATATCACAAGCAATTATCAAGCAGAGAAATCTTTTAACTATCTATGCACTAGATTTCTCAACACAAGCCAGGGCCAAAACCCCTCCCTCTTGAGGGGAAAACCCGTAAATCTCCTCTTCTCATAGATTCTTCAATTGTGAATACCATGACCTAGTGACTTAAACAAATACCCTCCAAGATCAAGATCAACTCAGCCTCCTGTTGTAGTGACTTTGACCTCCCACTGAAGATCCGAAATTTTGGCTCACGGCAACTGCTGCTGCTTCTCTTAGAGACTTTGATCTCCCTTGAATAGCCTTCTCTTCCCTTTGCTTGCCTTTCCTTGAGTCCTAGGGCTAATGAGGTACCCTAAGAGACCTTTGCTTGCCTTTCCTTCTTCTTCCAAGATCGAACCAAAAGATAGTCTCAACGCAGAAACCCTAACCTCGACCTTCTCAAGAGAGAGAGATCTAGCCCAAGCACTTCAACTTCTTTGACTTCCTCTTCTTCGTACCCTCTTCTTCGACTTCTTCTCTTCCTATTCTTCGCATGGAAAGGAGATTAGAGAGTGTTTAATGGAGGATGAGTTCCTCTCTATATATAAGCTCTTCCAAGGGGTAGGTGTGGCTCTTCATGTAGGTTGATTTGACAGCTTCTTAGGCCGACTTGATCTTGGAGGTATTTCGACACTTTAAAGACATTAAATTTTCCTTTACAAGATACAATGTGCCCATAGCGTCTTCAATATATGACAATGAATCTTTAGGCTAGAAGCACTCAATGGGTGCTTGACCTATAAAATAAAAGAACTTGAGCATGAAACCCATGCTCCAATAATAATTTATTTTCATTTTATTATTTACAAAAATACATTTCATACTTATGAAGGCCGAACCTAGTTACACATTCTCCAACACTTTAATTGTTCAGCAAAATACAGAGAGAGAGAGAGAGGAGAATGAATAAAGTCACCAATGTCTGATCAACTTGTAGCTGAAGTGCACTTGCTCTTTGCTTGAAGATCTCCTCCTCTTAGTCAGATCATGTCATTCACACTTGCTCTAGCACTTCCCTTGCTCTTGTTATTCATTAGCTCTCACACTTCTCTTGCACACACTCAACATTTGCTCTCCTTCACAATGAACATATTACTCTCAACTCTCACTTGCTCTTGCTTAAATAGATGAAAAAGGAGAGGAGTTACAAAATGAATTCATGCCTTGAGCCAATAATACGAAAATTGAATTCCGTGAAAGAGGAGTTACTTAAAGAGAAGTGAACTCATCCCAAGAATAGAGAGAGAGTTACACTTAGACATGAGAGAATATTTGGTTAGAGTTACAAATCGAATTGAATGAGGGAGTTACAAGTGCATTTAATGAGGAGTTACACCTTTGTCATATAATGAATTAGTGAGAGAGAGTTACATTCTCTTAAGTGATGAGTTATTATTTTATTCCAAGAGAGAGATTTGATTTTCCAAGTCAGAGATTCTCAATTTAATTTACTTATTCCATGATAGAATTTGTTTTTATTAATCCACTAAAGGTGAATGACTTTAGACTATTTTATAAATAATAGTATCATAATAATAATAATAACACTAGTAAGGATAAAAATATTAATTCTTGACTTGTACAATCATGATTGATTTGATTTTAAAGTGGATTCTATATGTCGAGATCATCATTGATCATTTAGACATGACTTTCTATTTTTGAAAAGTCACTTCCAAATTGAGATGTGACTTACTATTTTTGGAAAGTCATATAGAATTTTAGAAATAAAATTTTATTATAGGTGGTTCAAACAGAACTAAAATATATGATTTCTTCTAGGAGAAATTCATCCCTAAGTTGTAGAATTTTAACATTAAGCCCTCAAACTAGCCTCAAAAGGTTTCTAACCCCATTTCTTCAAACTAGGTCCTACTCCGATAAGCAAATTTCTCTAATTTCCCCCCCTAAAAGCAACAAGATGGATGACAAACAATATAATGATCCAATCTGGATCAACTAGAGCCTCCTCAATATATCCAAGGCCTAGTCATGTAACAAGGGGCACTAGCGTGGGGGGAAGAGATGATATAACATGAATCAAAAGCCCATTGTACCTTGTTGATATGATGTGTTATCATCATCCTATGATGAAACAAAACCCACCATAGCACCCTCTATCCACCTCACTACCACTTGGCAACAAGAATGCTCCCCTAAGTGGCAACATCAATCAAGACAAGGCCCCCTTCATCCTTAGATATAGTACACATCCCATGAGACCAAAAGATGGCTCCTCTCTCCACCATGCTTTGACCACAAGTATGACAACAAAAGCTACTACAGCTATTGAAACAAAGCCCTACTAGGCAACCAACAAGATACATAATACATATGTGTGGCCTGGACGATGCATTCAATAATTGTCAGTGCCCATCAAGCAAGAGGTCCTTATGATGCCAAACATAAAGCTTACTCTGAAGCCAACAAAGGCACCAATCCAAAATAAACACCAGAAATATAGCCCCACCCCAAATGGAATGCCTAAATAACTCATTGTCACTCAAGATAAACATATGTCCACAATGGAGGAATCCTATTTAGGGGAGAGAATAACCTGACCAACCAGAATTTTGCCTTGTGGTCACTAATCACAATGCCCATGGCTGTAAAAAAATGTCCAAACAAGCACGAGCACCATCAACCAAATTCCATTCAGTGCACACAAAAATGAGAGTCGTTTGCTAAATGATTGTTGACATGGAGGAAAGTTTTAGTAGTTAATATTTGCTATTTGGCTACGTTTTCTCATTTTTCCAAGCTAAACAAAATAGCAAGTGGAAAAAGTTTATTTTGTCGATATATCCAATGTTAAACTGTACAAATATTTTGCATAAAAAATATGATAAGAGGAGTTTGTGTCCACTCTCTGTTTGCCCAGAATATCCGTTAACGAATGCTCAAAATACATTTAACAGTCATTTGTCCCATGCATTAGAATGATCTAAGGAAACCCAATGAATTTGACATTCGTTTTAAAACATTTCAAGTGATTTTTGAACAATATAGCCAATCACTAAGTCGAGTTCACTGACAGATTGTATCTCTAGTCGGTTTAAGGAGTGATCATTCCATCAGGGTATTAGTCATTTGAAGCTGCAAGCAGAGACCATCAACCTGGTCAACAGAAGAACTAGCATCAATCTTACCACAGTTTGAAGCTTCTGCTGGTTGGCAAACTAAGCCAGCGGCTTCTGGAATTTCCCGTGAACCCACACGCGGCGCATTTTCTGACCCTTCTTCCGATTAAGCAGTTGTACACAACAGAACCGACACTCTATCTATTAAAAAGAAAGATTGCAACAATCCACCATCAGCATGAGCAAGTAAGCTCTCAAATGACAATAAACTGTGAAATTTTAAAGGGCTTAAATTTTATGGTTTCTAATACCTCAACGAACCCCGATTTTGTAAAAATGTCCCTCAAAATTTCCAGAGAAAAATAATATGAAAATGTGCCATCACCACGTATATATTGATACTCCCCAATTTTTTGGGTAGGGGGAAACCGCAGCATTGTCATGTCATACAGTCCTGTCCAAATGCAGAAAAGGGGACATTTTTTGAATAGTATAAGAAAATGGTACTTTCATTATGTAAATGTGAATGCTTCTGGACTGTTATGTGCATATATTCAAGTCAAAAGTTTTCCATACTGCGATGTTTCTAATCATATATAAATCCATCAAAGATAAATCCACATAAAAACTGTGTTAATTTAATTTACTACTTACCATAGTCCCTGAAGAATAACATCCCACCAGGCTTCAGAATTGATAAGCATTCTTTAATCAGATGTGGCATTCGTTTAAGGGGAATTGAAGACAAAGTGAATATCTGCAACCAAAGCCCAAAATTTAATTTCTAGAGTGTAGATAAAAAAGGATTTCCTTGGAATTATTTCTACATGGTCAAATCAGTAAGCAACATGAAACTCGTACATATTGCCATCCTAGTAATGGCTACACCACTGAGCAACTGCTTATATTTTGCAAGGGATTTTCACTCTCTTCACTGGTCATTTGCCTATATTTTTAAAGGAAATGTCACTTTCTTCACCAACAGCTATGATATGTCAAGGAGACATCAGAACAGATGCCGACTAGTTACACAACTAAGAACACTAACAAGATAACAGCCAAGTCCTCTGGAAAAATACTAAAAGAGTCATTCAGAAAAAATCACTTCCAGTTCTCAAGTCTAGATTTCTTCACCAAAGTAACAACTATTTTTCATTTACCTAAAACATTCTTTGAAAAATAGATATGACTTGCTCATGACTAAACAACAAAAAGCCTTGATAACAAAAAGATGCTGTGGATAAGGTTTCGCTTGCAGTTAACACAAGAGAGTTGAAAAGAACAGAAGCAGTAAAGGCATACGTATGTTGATATATTTTTACTTACATGCTAACAAGGCATAAATACTAGAAAGTGAAGAGCAGAGGTGATTAGGCAGCAATAAAGATGCAGAAGTGGAATCTAGTCTGAGCATGGAGGAGGAAGTACTGGATTATTCAGATCACCTATTGGAGGGTCAACAGATATGGATTAACCCATTGCTAAGCAGACCTAACAACACATTGGATTCGAGGATGATTTATCCCCTGGAATCGCATGTTAGGTTTCTTAATCCCAGATCAGATTTTAAGCCCAATAAAATTGTACTCAAAACAGAAATAAAAATTAACTTTCTGAATTTTATGACACCAAATACACTGGGTTCCTAACTCAGGATGCACAGCAAAAATAAAATAACCAGAAAACCAAGCACATAAAAATATTTTGACACAGTTTTACCATGGAAACCCCAATGTGGGGAGAACCAGCAAACTTTGGGCTTCTATTCAGCTTAGAAATTTCGATTAGAGCAAGTGTACACTTCAAGAAATTACACGAACAAAAATACTCAGCGATTTTCCTGTCACAACCTACCCTGTGCGGCCTATTCGACCCAAAAAATACTGTTGTACGACTTCGGCAAATACAGCCTATACTGCCCAACTATATCAGCCTGTGTGGCCCTTGTAATTTCAGCCTGTACAGCCCTAGGAATTTCAGCCTGTACAGCCCAAGGAATTTCAGCCTTCTTGCTGTCCAAACTCAGCCTGTTCGCTACCCCTGAAATTTAACCTGTTCGCTGTCTTCTCTTGCTGTCAGTTCAACCTCCTGTTTCTCAGCTGAAAGCCCAATCACTTGTGCTAAATCAATCTACCTCTCCAACAGCCTATTTCCCTCTTTATAATTCCTGACCTAATCTCCAAAGTGATGGAGGGCCGAGACTACATCTCCACACTTGAGATCTATAGTCACAATATAATCTTTCGTTGACCTTTTTAACTTCATAAAAGTTGGCCAATAAAGTCGAAAATTTAATTAGTTACTTTATGCCTAAGATCTAAACTAGGGAAATAATTAAATAATTTTCTTGTAAGAGAATTTTGGTGATTCACTGCTTGTCATGGCACTTAACCAATGCAGAATCACCTACCATGCTACTGTTTCAACACTCCCTCTAGGAGCCTGCTTGAGTCCATACAATGTTCTCTTCAATCTGCAAACATGGGAATCACTCCCATGCATCTCAAAGCCCTCCAGCTACTCAATGTAAATCTCTTCCTCAACCACACCAATGAGGAAGGTTGTTTTCACGTCCATCTGTTTAATCCTCCAACGCATCTCATCCTTGCAAACTTTGTTCATTGGCCCTTTAGGCTTGAGACAATGTTAGATCTTATCTCACTCCTACACTACATTTGAAATTTCACTGACTCAATAAAGGGATAAGACGGATGTCATACTCGGCCTATTGTTCATCAGAGTACATTAGACCAGCCAATCCTCTTGGTCACACTTGTTACTGTGTGTGGGAGTCTCGGATCTCTTGGCATTTGTTGGTATTACAATGGATCGATTTCCTCCACTTAGATACTCTTGGCAATTTCTTCAAGTAACCAATTCAAAGATGTCTGGCCTTATAAATACAAGAGGCCCTCCATCTCCACTCCCTCATCCTCCAACCACACCCATATCCTAGACCAGCTTCCCTCTGGCAAATAATTTCCTTTTTATGGTGCTCCCATCTCCTAGTGGCACCAAGAGACAGATGGATAGCGATCTTGTCCCTAACCCCAGATCAGTGCGAACTTGGAAGACTATTTGTACTTCCATGCGAACCCAGCAGTGTTGCCAGTCCAAACCTCATATCAACAGAAACCAATAGTCTAATGATATCTTCTAGACCATAACAACGAGCTCTTTCTTCCATGCAGTAGCACAGCACCCTACCCATCTCCTCTTCCAATTCTTCTTCCAAATAGATATCCATTTTGAGCTTTCTCCATTTGGCCTCAAACGTTAGGAGAGATGGTTCTAGTATCATTTGTATCATAAATTCTAGGTTCATTTGTTGGAAACACTGATAGGTGTGAATCAGTATTTCATTATTTTTCAATTTTGCACTTACTCTTGAAACCAAATTCACATCACATAAACAATTATTCACAATATATGAACACAGAGATCAAAGTTCAAGTTAAAACTTGAAAAAGAAACACTTGTAAACAATCTTCAATTTATTACAACAATTTGTGAGGACACCAATCCTTTGTAAGCACTGACTTACAACTTTCGTAGAAACCAACCTATGGGAGACACCAATCCCCCAGCCAAGCACCAACTCAGTAGAATTCGTGGAACCAACCCACAGGAGTCAGCAATCTCCTAGCTAAGCACCAACTCAGCAATTTGTAGATTCTTGGACCTGCCAATAACAACTCTTGGTTTATACAAACTGCCCTTCTTCAGTAGGGGTTGTCACACTACAATGCTATCTTCAGATTTGCACCTTTAACCTTGATTACAGCCACCTGACCTGTAAATTTTAACTTTCTGCTCTTCAACTTTTCTTAGTTCATTAGCTTGAATCCTTGGCTCATTTTGATGTATACAAGCACAAGTCTTTTTTGTTGCACTCTGCTTTCTGTCCCACAATTATCAATACCTCTTGTTGCCGCACAGATTGTCTAGGCACCGCGACAATGCTCAGATCGGGGATTGTCACCCTAATCCCCGATCTCTCCATTTAAGCTGTCTCCCTACAACAAGCTAAGGGTAGTAGACCCTATGGAGAAGAGGGATGAAGGAGAACCAGCTAGGAATCAACCGGTTTGTGAGACACAACAAGGCAATCAAATACTTAATTAAGGCTTAGAATTTGATTTGATTTTAAATGATTAATAGCAATGCCTTATGGAGTTAATGATCAAGTAATTGATTAGCTACTGTTGCTTAGGAAAATGAGATCTATTTGTAATTCCACAATAAAAATCTTTAATAATCGCTTGAAAATATTCGCAATATATCTAACATGTAATCACAGATCAAATAATTCAAGCAATGACGATCAATTTCAATAGATGCAAGATATTTTAGCAATTAAATTTCAAGAGATACCAATACCTTAATCAACCACGAAATTTAAAAGCTAACTAGTTCAGATCCTAGAATTTAGATGATTATGCTTAATGACCCAAATCTAGGAAATTCACCACTTTCAAATAGTTAATCTTTAGATATAAAAATTTAACCACATTTTAACTATAGCGAAAAGGAAATGTTCATACCACAAAAGTTTTCTTTCAAATTTTATCCTTAGCAAAAAAGACACCAAGAAGGAAATAAAAATTGACAACTTAATTATTCCTTAGGAGAATTTCTCGGCGTGCTAAGTTTTAGGAAACTAGACTCAATGTGACCGAAGTAAATCAAAAGATTAAATAATTTTTTAACTTTTTTTAATGGACCAGAGCCCACATAAAAAAATTTAAAATCTTTAAATGTGAAATTTATTTCGATTTAATACTTTAGGATTTCTCAAAGTCACAAGTAATGTGAAGTCCCTTTTTTAGAAATTTTTTATTTTTTTTTTTTATTTTTTAATGTTTTTGGATTTTAAATATTTTAGATGTTTTTTAGGATTTTTAGATTTTAAAAATGATCAAAATCATAAAAAAGGAAATGAAAACAAAAGTAAATTTAAAATAAAAAAGGGGAAAATCAAAATGAAAATAAAATACGAATCTCAAAATTAGAAAAGGAATAGAAACCAAAGTTAAACTACACAATCACAATCAAAAAAATAAAAAAATCAAAATCAAAAATCAAAAATCAAATCCTAATAATACAAATGAAAATTAAAAGGGAAAGTCGAATATGTTAAACAATTGACTAAAACCTAAAAGCCAATACAAAAAAAATCTAAGCGTTTTGTATATGTTGGGCAGGTGTTCGACGGCGGAAATGAAGAGCAGGTCGATGGAAACTTCACGCGTTTGATCGTTTGATTCTGATGCGGGTTAGACGGCGGCAACAAGGAGCAGCTACGCAAGTTTGAAGCATGGAGAGGTGGAGCTCAACACAGACAAGGATGGAGCTACGATGAGGGGAAGGGAGCTACGGCGAAATGGAGAAGAAGTGCAGGTTCAACAAATTCGTTTTGCAGGTTTGGAGCAGCGTGGAAGGGTTTAGTGAACGGATTTGAGGGAGAGATAACAAAGGGAGACGTGGCTTTAAGAATGCACATGGTAAAAGAGGAGAGACAGCATGATGATCGTGGGTTTGCCAGGCAGCATGCAGGGGATGAGGATGGTAGAAGGGTATGCGTGGGAGAGTTTGGAGGGTTGCGGGAGAGCAATGAATGTTGCGGACAGGTAGCATGCAGGTGGACAGGGACGTGTGGAGGAGATAGCTACGAGGGGGCTTGTGGCAGCACGCAGGGAGAGTGTGTTGAAGGGAGTTGCGGGTCATGGAGGGTTGCAGACAAAAGTGAGTATAGCAGTGTAGATGGAAACTCGATGGATAGCGTGGAGTGAAGACGCAAAAGGGAAAGAGCAGCGTTGAAGGAGACTACGGAAATGAGAAGGGAAGATGGAGCTGCGTGAGGAGGGAATGGCACTGCGTGAGGGATCAATGAGGAAGCCGCAGGGTTTGTGGGTTGATGAGTGTAACGACAACAACGTATAGGATAGGGATGAGCAAGTGAGGGTTTCAACCTTAAGAAAATTTCAAAATTTTTCTACAGCAGAGAAATTGAAAACCCCAGGCAGAAGACAAAAATTCAAAATGATTTTGAGAAAGCCTCAGGAGGACAACCCAACAAAACCCAGAAATTTCCAGATTAAGATGCTATGTTCTACTTCAGATTTATTAATTGAAACCCCTGTGAAACTGTTTCCAGATTTAAGATATTTTAAAACCCTTGGACTGTAGAAATAATGCCTCTGCAAGAGTTGGTTCTGAGGCCAGATCTTACCCTCCAGGGCCTAGATCTGGCTTCAAAATCAAATTTTGCCTTCAGATCTGCAACCTGTTCCTGAAAACAAAAACACCAAGAAATCCGATATACCAAAAAATTGAAACCCCAGAAACCCTAAGTCAGACAAATTAAAAAAAAAAAATTACAGATCTATGCACAGGAGTAGCAGATCTACTAGATCTGGCAAGTGTGAGTCCAACCTGATAATCTGAGGCTCTGAAAAGCCTTAGCACAGAATTTTTTTTTTTAATTTTAAATTGAAACGGAGGTGCTTCTCCCAAGACCCTTCATGCATCAACAATGAAACTTCTTATGATGAGCCCGGGATTCAATCAAACTGGGCTCTTCAAAAAATACTAATTGGGAGTTGGTTGGTCCAACTTAAAACTTCCCCGAATGCCCGATGATCTAAAAATCAAGAATTCCCTGCACAACTCAATTTAACCATTAACGTAGAGCGAGAAAACGATAACAAAATCCAGATTTAATAAAGATGCTTGCTATTATATTCAGAACTTAAATTACCATTCAAACCCTAGTGATCAAGCAAGATACCTGTGCATAAATCATTCTTCATAAAGCTATCATCAATGGCTGAAAGGAAATCTATGCATGAAGATAACACATCTTACAACATTTCCACGAAGAGTAACACCAACAGAAATTAACCCCAAAGTCTTTCTTTATTGCTCATGAAAAAATATTACAAGAGAGCTTTCACTTAAAACACGACTCAAAGATCGAATGATTTCAACTGACAACTGACCTCCTATTTAAAGATAAATCTCCCAACAGCTAGTTCGAGTGATCCTTGTCAAAGTGATCTTGACCATTGATGGGGATCAAAATTTATTTAATCTCATCCGTCGAAATTTTAAATATTGACGAAATTTCGAATTTTTCAATTAAATGCATTTTAATAAATTCAAAAATTAAAATTTTGCATTTATTTCCTCAAAACTTTGACTTTGACTTAACCCTAGGGACCCAAGGCATAATATTTAGCAAAATAATCAATTAACCTTAGTCCTTGGACCTGTTAAGATTTAATTTTTTAAAGGATCCAAGAATTTTACCTCTAGAAAATTTAAATTTACCTAGGACCTAGGACCTATGAGGGAATAAATTATTTTTCTAACCCTCAAGATACTTTACATCATGATTTTTACATTTTTTACATCTCAAGGGGGGAAAACCCATTTGCAAAAGACCCTCACAGACTACCCAGTTCTGCGACATAAACATAATCCAGCAGACTAAGCAACTTGTAATAAAATAACCTAACCAAATAGTTAGGATTATTCCCAAATCACTTTTACACAGACTCGATCTATAACACTAGAACTCGCCTAAGATTCTGCTGACAAAATTCATTCTGGCTTTGGGGTAAGGCTGAAGGAAAACTCTGCCGATCATTTGAGAATGGATCGGTGAGACCAAAAACCTCTTGGAATGTAGATCGTTACCGGAAAAATAGGTTTACCTAGGCAATTACATACATAACACAGATCTGTTGAGATTTTTTACATCACATATATGCAGAATGGGTTTACATTATAACATGATAATCAGGTTGATGATGATAGTTGGGCAACACAGACACATCGATCGGACGCTATCCCTTTTGCAAAAAAAGGGGGTGTACTGCTATGGGTCGTTGACACGTAGCGGTCAACACCTCTTACACAAACTTATAGTGTGGACGCTAGCTATTCTAGTATATTTTGGTATATTAGAACTTTAGAAGACTCTGGATAAGAGGATGATATCATCGATTAAGTGACAACACTTTTTGTTGCAAACATCCTTCTAGGTTCTTTCTCTAGAAAAGAATCCCCGGATGATCTCTCTAGCCTTCCTCAATATTGTGCTTGTTAGGTCATTGGTTTTTGTTGACATGGTTGTCAACAATTTTGTTTGCAAGCCACAGACCTTGAACAGAAAAATTAAGGGTCGAGTCCATAGCCTGCTAGTCCCTCGTATACGCGAGAGTCAAGTCCATGGTTTCAAACATTTTCACCACATCACAAGGCCTCATATATGCAAATCTTTGCAACCCTATGCAGTGTTTTGTATTTAGTATTATAGCCATTTTCTGAGTCTTTTTTGTACAATAAAACCACCTTGATGAAGACTAGCAGTCAGCATCACATAATTAAGTTGCGTATTGTGGTTTGGTTTGATAGGGTTACTCATAATTTTGGAATAACCACTCTGAAAGTGATTAGTGGGCACAAAAATAGTTTGTTACTCAGAAGCCATCCAGGATTGTTCTGACAACTCCAGATTCTAGCATTGTTTGTAGCTAATTTACAGCATTAAGCCATAGCTTCGTCCACCTAAAACTATCGAAAGAGTTGTAGATGGCAAATCATGTACAATTCTGGTTGTCAACTCATTGCAGAGGCAGCTTGAAATCATCTAATCATTTGGAATAGTCCCTCTTTGTGAAACACACCATACATTAAAAATGCAATGTTGCATTAATCGTTATCGAGATAATATCGACGCGAGGAAAAAATCGTAATTATCAAGAAATAATTGGAAATACTCGGGAAAAAATCGGTCGGTACAAAAATATTCCATTTTTTTCATTTTTTTTTTTTCAATTTTTTTTAATATCTGAACCATTATGAACCATCTACAACATAAAATAAATACATTGACACATAAATATGATAAAAAAACTAATATATAAGATGTTTAATATCATTTTTAGTGCTAAAATCACACATAACATTGAACCATGTCTTGAATAGTAAGTCCTGACTCCTAAGTCCTAACTCAGCCTCAAAATATCAACAAAAAATATAATCATGTATCTCATCATGTCATAATGTCATATACAATAAAATGAAGAAAATAACTAAAGTCTAATCCTATTGATTTCCTCTGCCCCTCTTGTGAGAAAATGCCACAACTTTCCCTTTCCCTCTAGATGTAGATGTTGGTGCTGGTGGAGTTGGCAGTGGAGTCTGCTATGCTCTAGAAGCTTAAAAACTAGAAGTAGAAGCTATAGGAGGTAGACCACGTCCTCTACTGGTGGTAGGGGTAGCCCCGGTAGGTGGTGTCACCTGGAAACATTACAATCTACCAATCCTGAAATCCTGAAAAACTGATAAGTCTACTGGATTTTGAATGAAATCTAAAATTCTACTTTCTCCATATGAAATCCAATGAGGCCGGAAACACTCTCAAACATCCTGAGTCATTTTATGGTAATGTTAAAAATTTAAGTAAAATGATGAAAATGAAGATTAAGGAGAATGTCACTTTTACTTTAAGAATTTAACATTACCATGAATAGCATATCAATACTAGGGCCTAGACTTGATCATTAAGCTGCCCCACTCAAAAATTATTTGTTTCTTTAAAAAAAAATTGCATTTCGAACATTTAGCATCCCTTATAAAACCTCACTGCCCCGATTGCCTGTGATAAAAACGGAAAAAATCGGGTATAAGAAAAAATGGCAATAATTTCGGATATTACTCGCGATAATATCGGCAGCGGGAAATTATCGCGATAAAACGATATTATCGCGATTTTAACAACACTGTAAAAATGATATTTGGGATTAGGTGAACTTAAACAATACACTGTTGCAAGTTGTTTAGCTTAGAACTTTAATGTTTCTCCTAGCAAATCCTATCTGGCATTGAATAATTTATTTCCTCATGATTTGAGTTAGAAGTTGGAATATTAGTGCATTGTGCCAGTTCTGTACAGCACTGTTCTTATAGCCAAGGCATTTGTTTATGAGATTCATTCTTAATTGACATTTTCTCCCTGTGCCAAAGACTCAGAAGGTTATGACTTTATGACTGGAATGTATTATATTGTATTTGAATCAGCTTTATCCAATCACTCTCTTGGGGCTGAATTTTGTTATATTTTGCATCCATTCCTATTTTGCAGCGAATGGTATTTTAAAAATGATACGATCTAGGAAGAAGCACAGACATTTGATATCAATGTATGTTAAGTTTAGGTATGTTCTATGCTTAGAGCAATTTATTTCAATTTTCATAGTTAGCTCCATATCTTTTCCGGATTATCAATCACATCAGCATTAAAGTAAACTGCAGATAGAACATAAACATAAATCGCAGAAGACAAGCCAAGACAAGAAGACACAAGATGCGGCGCCAACCAGGGACAAACCCCAATGTGGGGAAACACTTGATAAATTCATCTTATATGTTCTTCAATAGTTCAGCAAAAAAAGAGAGAGAGATAGTACATTTACATCGGAAGTCAACACTTTGACTTATTATATCTATATGAGATCAGTCGAAGACATGCTGCTTCAACTGATTCTCCAAGGTGACTCCTTCACATATCATAGTGTAGCATCTCGTCATTATGATGTACCTCACCTTGTTACATCCATCATCATAATGTTGGACCTCATGCAGCTGCTGTCCCAGTGTTTAGCACTGAACTTGCTGATGTCCAAGCTTTACCATGCTTGCAGCTGTCCCATGTATAAGCTTGCTGCCCATGTGTCATCATGCTTGTACCTTGCTGCTCCATTATGCGTGCTGCCCCCTGCATGCTTGTTGTTCCTGCTGTTGTGATGGTGACTGATTCAGACTGCTGTAATAGCCCTCAAACAGTCATCCAAACAATCCTTAATCTCAGCAGCCTTCCCTGGTGTGAACCTTCTGCCTTCACGCTGAAGTGTAAGGCATAATAAGACTCCAAAACTGCCCATGTTGTCCCTTGCTGTGGTGGTATGGCCTGCGGCCTACCACACAGCCTTGCTGTAGCTTTACAGCCCATGTATCAAACCCAAAACCGGCCTCCTCTAAATTTGTGGGACCCTCCTTTACAGCGATGACACTTCTCCTTCAAGACAGCGTTAGGCCTCTTCTAAGACAGCATTAGGCCTCTTCAAAACAGGCCTCTATACCTACGCTATTCAGCTCTTCCTTTTGACTGCGGTTAGGCATCATTATGACAGCAGCTAGGTCCTTAGATGACTGCGGCTTGATGGTGGCTAGATCCTTCCCTTGTTGCTGCGTATATACCTCCATGAATTACGGCCTAGGGCAATCTTAAGTGCTACGGCTAGGACTTGCGTTGCATTTAAGTCTCCACTTGACCTGCGTATAAGGCCCTCCTCCGTGCTGTGGATTAGGCTCCTCTCAACGGCAGTTAGGGCCTCCTTTAGTCAACAGATTAGGGCTTCTTTAGACTGCGTATTGGAGCTCCCCAAGACAGCAGATAGATCTCCTTCAATTTGCGGCTAGAGCTCTCCATTTGGCTGCGGCTAGGGCATCATCCTCTCTGCGGTCAGATTCACTGCGGCTAGGGCAACGTACTGCAGCTAGGGAATCATCTTAAGCCAGCGTATACTCTTGGTGTCTCTCTTCTTCACCAAAAACGCAAAGACATGGAGAGGAGGAGATCACATGAAGAGCATGTCTCCAAAATGACTTCAAGTTCTCTCCTATTTATACTAAAACATAGATGATGAATAGACATGACTATTGGGCTTCTGAGCCTACACAAGTTGCTGGCCCACTTGACAATTTGTCTCATAACACAAATAAATTCATATCTTCATAACAACTTATCGGAATCGGATGATCTTTAAAGCAATCCTACACCTCTCAATGAGAGGGATCCAATAAAAATATCAACTGCCATAAATAAGATGACCCACATGATGTTTGGCCCTAGTTGCCAATTTTAACAATGTAGCTGTCTTTTATTATTTAATTTTTATTATTATTATTTCCAGCATTCAGTTTTGCCACCATTAGCAAGTAGTGGAAATCCCAGCAATTAAAAAAATGGGTCTTAATGTGTTTGATTCAGTCGACTTTCATCAAAGGGTTTTTTATATAAAATATAGTGAGAAACTAAGAGCTCAGATGAGTTCATTTTGGCCCAAAGGCTCTCTCTCTCTCTCTCTCTTGAGTTTTCTGAAGATTGTATGTGTTTAGTTATTATGCCAGCTATATCAAGAAATTTAAGATTAACATGGTATGCTGACCATTCCTGTCATGTGGCTTTTAAAGCTGCTTCTGATTGGACATCAATCTATGATTTTGAAGATATCTTGAGAATTATTCTATATGGAGTATGTCAATCATTTTCCCTATGTATGCACAACCCAAATCTCACTAGGACATCTTCAGCTACATGTTATCTACTTTAAAGATAAGAATTTCTTTACTAAAAAGGTGATCAAGCCAAATTAGAACAAATTTGAGAATTTCCAAACAAAATGATTTTACTCGCGAGACTTACCAATGTCACAATATCCACTCCACCAATGCAACATTGCATATGCTCCTTATCAGAAGTTTCTTTGTTTTGTTCGCCATGAGAAATGGTATTGTGATCCTCAGTTACAAGAAGTCCAGTAACAGGATGATCATTTCCTGGACAGTCAATGACCTTGTATCAAATAAATCGGGAATAATATAAGGCAACATAATTGTGAAATAAACAGCAATAAAGGTCACTAAACTGTATTCTCGCAATATTCCACATTTAACAACCTTTTTGGTTATCCTTTGCTTGAGCTTGGAATGATTCTTGACAAGTTACACAGCACAACCAACTAGGAAAACTTTCAAGAGACAAATCACAATAGAAAGCATGAAATCGGCATGTTCCAGCGATGCCAGTTGCAGCATCCACCATTTCTCGAGCTCTCTCCAAAGCAACCGCGCTACAATCGCATGCATAGACAACAACACTGCCATTTGCTCTGGGCTACCATAGAATTCATGAGTAGTGGTACTTCACATTTGCAGAAAGAAATGGAAACAAGGAGGATTCCTCCAATAAGATAAAGTATAATTTATAATCCAAACTGCATTATTTATCCCCAGACACAACAGAAAGATTTGCATTACTGGGGACAATGACAAACTAACAAAGAAAAAAGAAAGAAAACGAAGAAATTAGAATCAAAAAATAAACTAAAAATAAAGAAAATCCTAGCGCAACCTGAACAAGATTCAGAGATGTAGAAGAAGCAGCCCAGGAAAAAAAAACCTTTGTTTTTCAGCCCCAACAAAGGCATAGAAAGCTGATAAATCAAAGGAAAAGTCCCAACACAGAAACACCTTGCAAGGCAAAAATGTAGATCAAAATTTGGAAATTTTTATATACTCTGATAATTTTATAGTTGTGGACCTTTGATATTTTTCAAGCATCATCTTTTATCAAGGTGATACTACTAAAGACGGATTCAGGAGGTGTCAGAGACTTTCACTTAGTGCATATCTTGTTGTTTCTAGATTGAACCAAAATGCCTCACTAGATGGTCAGAGACCCTTAATGTCAGTCATGGTTGATGGGCGATAATATAAGATAATTTTATCAATGCCCAACAAAATCACCACAGTGGTAGATCAGTGGGACTCAGAAGTATAAACAGTGCAAGAGGGAAAATTTTAGGGGTTAGTATTCACACGTGGACTAGTTTTCTATGTTTTTTTTTAAATATTCACCAGTTTCCATTTTTTCTAAAATGATTAAGCCAAATTTTATAGTATAAAATTAATGTATCATAAAAATCGCAAAAAAAATATAGAGACTATATAAAATAAAAAATATCATTGGAAATTCAAATATTTTTACAAACATATCACCAAATATTTTATAGCTTGCATATTAGAGGGTAGTAAGTTTCACCAAGGTTTCTAAACTTTAAGATAAATTTTCACCCTTAAAATTTTCCCTGAAGTACATAGTAGGAGTGTGGAAGAAGTCCTATCACTAATCTACAAATGTTGAGATTCACAAGAAATAGCCGGAGAATCAAACAGAACCAACATAAACCCAAATCCTGTAATAAAGATAAAGAAAAGACCAGCACTAGAACAGCAAAACACTTGAACAGAAATCAGTAATGAGGAGTGCAACCCTAGAGAGAGAGAGAACCCAAAAACAACTGCGCTAGAGAGAGAAATAAACTCAAGCACAAGAGGGTATTGTTACCAACCACTTCGTGGGTGATGTCCCCAGGAGAAATTTTTCTCCATGATGAGCCTCAGCTGGCATCTAGCAACCCCTTGCAGCCTCGTACTAGATCGTTGTGCCATTTCTCTGCCACCTGAGCCAGCCATATGGCCTCACCAACCTATATTGATCGTATGTTTGAAGGCGGGCCTCCCAAATCTAAAGGTATGTCTTGTCATTTGGTAATTGAGTATTGGGTTTACTAATCATGAATATTTTTGGGTGTGGATTGATGGGGGGGGATTTGGCAGAAAGAATGGACTTAGTTTGTGTTCTTGTCCCCTTGATCTCTTTCGGTTGTTACCCTTGGATCTTAGTCCCGTGGGATCTCCTTTATCAACCATTCGGTTCCAAGGTGGTACTACTTGGGAAACCCCAACTTTGGGTGTGTGGTCCCACTCCTTTATCCGCATATATTACTCCCTTTCCACTCACTATACCCCATTCATCATTTCTCCCACATGGGTCCACATAGGGCCAGCCTCCCTATCCCCTTGCCCCCCACCTTGGGGTCAGACCTGGAATGATGCCCCGGAGGTTGAAACAAACTAAAAGAAAAAGAAAAAAGATAATTGGCCACATTTAACAGGAAATTGTACCACAAAATGCAAAAGATGGTTGGGACAAAATAATTAACATGTGGGCAAAAGCCAATACATGAGCTCTACCCCAATCCATGGTCATCACCCGGGTTCCATAGGCCCTAGATGAGACTCCTTTATCATTCAGGAACCCATGATTGTCCCAACCCCTGGAGGGAAATGAACCGTCCTACCTAAAAGGGGGTAATCACTACTATATCTTACACATCATGCTCTTGTCCTTTGAGCCCCGAGCAGTTAATTAAAGAAAATTTCATAAAAGACAAAAGGCATGCAAAAAGGTGTGGAAAAATCAAGGTCATGGCACCTCATGTACCACGATTGCTCCCTCCTACACATTACATACCCAGGTGTGGACTTCCCCTATGCCCCAATATGTGGCGCAGGATTGCCCCTCTCATTCCCTACTCCATTCCACTTATTTATCACTTGCCACCCCCATTAGAGGGATGTACCTTGGACATACTATCCCCTTTAAGGGTTGAAACCACCTAATAAGGTACTTGGCTAACCCCTTTGGAGGTTGGAGACCGAGACACTAGCACATGCCAAAGCCCACTACAAAAGGGCATGCCATTATGAAGCGCCCACTTTGTCATCCATGATTTGTAAGCTCTTTTACCCGATTATTTTAGTGGTGGTTGTACTAGAAGCCTAGTGGACGCATTGGATCTTATACAACATTGCAAGTGGTTTCCATTTGGGTTTGGTCTCCCTATATGGGATCCTAACCCCCAAAGGTCTACATTGGCACATGTAGAGTGTGCATAGAGAGCCATGGGCCTCCACAACAGCATACAGCACTCCTCCGATCTTCATGGATGATCAAAGACTACTAGCGATCCATTTTTGGGATGATGGTGATATGCTTGGTACGTTATGCCCAGCAGGCCCCCAAAGAAACCCCACACTCTTGGCAAGTGTCACAAGACTTGTACGATGTCATGGCAGCATTCATTCCACCACTTGGACCCTTGCAAAGGATCTACAAGCATCTCTGATTCATATGGAGACCCATGGGGTCATTTAAGTACCCTCAGACCCACTAAGAGCACCATAGGTCTACTACTTGGAGAACAAAGAACCACCCCCTTGTCCATCATATTCTAAGGAATTTATTCCTCAATATGGCACTTCAGGATATTATTAGGCCTTTGGAGTGCCCCACGACATGTACATATTATTACTTGGCCCCTTGTGAGGCTTTTTTTTACACTTGTGAGCTAGTTTGGTGGGCTTGTCACCAATAGGAGTTTTATTTGCACATTATTTTATCATTCGGGGCTAATGTAAGCCCATATGCTAATTCGAACTCCTTAGGAGGCTATATATTGATGTTAGGTACATTCATTTGTATCATCCTTAATTTGGGATCTCTCTAATCATAGAGAACTTCGCATTTTTTTCCTTGGAGGATATTTTCTGGAGATGGATGAATTTTGACATATGGATTTGGGCTATTTATCTTGTCTTGGAGCTTTGTCCTGTGAACGAAATGTTGTTTGGATATGCTCTATAACATTGTAGGTGAATTTTGATGTTATTATTCTTGTTGTTGCATACTGCTAAATTAGGGCTAGTTGCTGCATAATTGAAATGTGGAATTGAGTATGTTTTAGCTAATTTAATGTATGGGCCAATGTTATATGAATGAAATTTCCTAGAGATTATTTGTCTCAATAAGCTTGTATCGTTGGTTTGAAGTATAAATGCTTGAAGATCACTTTTCTTTTCTTTCTCTCAACATCGGATGAAGTTGATTTTATGGGCCTCCTTGATCAAGAAACCAAGTTCTTATTCATCACCATCCTTGATTCCATATCCCCAAGTGAATTAGGCATTGGTCCCTTAAAGGGGTGATCATTTTAATCCTCTTTTTACCATTTTCCCCTTTTCCCCCAGGTCTAGCCCCATCAAGTTACCTAGGGCATCAATTTCCTGGGAATCGACCCAAGGAAAACTTCGATCTCCTATAGGCTACTGTGTTGGTGGGTCCCCTCCCTCTCCTCTAAATTTGAGGCAATTCTAATGGTGGAATCTCCAGGAATCCCAAGCCCTAGCTCTAGGAACGAATTTTTCTTAAGCATCCCCAAGGCTAGACCTCGATAGGATCAATTCAACCATTTAAAGAATATTCTTGTTTGGTCCTGTCCCCTCACCTTGTCCAGGATATGAACATCATTGATTGCTGCATTCCATCCTCGAACTTGAGCTAGATCCACTTGGCCCCATGTGGTCCCACTTCTCAATAAATATTATTTGTCAAGGACGATTTGGGAATCCAAGTTTCCCAAGGATTATAGGGATTGAGAACCTTGTTTATAAGCCTATCCTTTCTCCCTCAAACCCTGCAATCCTCGCCCCTTGCCCCTAGTGGACCAAGTCCCTTGCTTAAAGAGCAAGCAAGTTCCATCCTTCACTCCATCCTTGGGAAAGAGTTTTCAGGGTCACTTCTCACTTATCCATCGACATATACTTTACAAGTAATCCCTACACTACCGGGACTCCTCCCATTGATGAAAGTCTTTAAAGAGCAAGGAGACTTAGCTGTGGTGACAGTGGGTTATGCCTCCACTATTGCCCTTAACCTAGCAGTTGCCCTCATAGGAACCCCTTTTAGGTCCCCTATTGGTTTGAGTGGTAACAAGTACAACTCTGGATAGGTGCCCTTAGGCAAATCATTTTATTGAGAATGAAAAAAATCACATGAAGATTGATTGCAAATGATAGTTGTGTATTTATACAGAACTTAAGAGTGGGGTGGTTCCCCAAGAGGAATTATGAACCTACATGTACAAGGACTCCCATAGCCAAACCTAGAAATAATGATCACAATATGTTAATTTCTAAACCCAATACTTGGCAATTAATTCCTAGAGGATTTATCACAGACCTATTGAATTAAGGCATAACTAGATTCTTAACAAAATATTCAGCAAAAGAAAATTATTAAATATTAATCAATCTCAATCACATTTCACACACAAATTTTCCCCAATCAAATCAGTTTTTCACTAAATCTTAATCATAACCTACTTGGGATCTTGTCCTAGAATAATGGTCAAACTAAGCAAAATATGCATACAACATACCTAGATCTAATTCGACAGATCAAGCCCTAGATCTATCCTTGATCTATTTGGCTGATTTGGATCTCCTATGTTGCACCCCTACTACTTCCTCCAATCGGCATGCTTGAGTATCTCACTCACTTGAAAAAATTTGTTTCTCAATGTTGTGTCGTATGGTGTGTCTTTCTTCTCTCCTTAGCCTTGCTTTTATAGCTTCTCATTGAGCTAAATCCCTAACCCTAATCTCGAAAGCGAGGATGGCTAAGATTAGATCTCGCTTCACTTGAGATCAATGGTTGAGATTAAAACATAATCACTAAAGTAAATACTTTATTTTTCCTAAGTTTCTTTAGCTCAATAGCCAACATAATTAATTATGTGCTTTGGGTAAGTTAGATAACTTACTCGATACTTGAGCAAGTATCCTAAAGAAACATTGGGCAACTTTTGCATTCCTAGATACTTAAGCTTGTGCAAAAGTGTCTGCACAAGCTACAAACATCAACACAATATAAGGTCAATTGTGATCAAAAGCGAGGTTTACACCATTTTCAATATTCTCACTTAAAGTTGAACAAGGGCACCGAAGAAAAATAATGAATAAAAATGAGAGTGGATGTATAGATACCAAATCAATATAAGGTTAGTTGACACCAAGATACAGATGAAAATGGCTTTAAAAATTCCTAACTCGATATAAGGTCGATCATGGCCAACAAATGAATGTGTGGGTATATGGATAACCAACTCAATATAAGGTCAATCGTGGCCAAAATAGAAATGAGAGTGGGTGTATAAATACCAAACTAAATATAAGGTTAGTCATGGTAAAATACAAATGAGAGTAGGCCAAAAATGAAGATTACACCCCTATTTTCAATGTCGCCCTTTAATTTAAATAAGGGACCTTGGAGAGAGTGCATTACAGAATAAGATTTACAGCCCCTTTCAATGTTAAACAAGGACCATATAGAGAAGATATTACATATTATCCCCCTTGAAAACCATAACTCCAACACCAATACAATTCCATAAGTTTGTGAATATGGTCACTAGCAAGAATAGAAGAGACTTTTGTAGGATGGGATCCAAAAGAGTCATCAATAAGGTCCTCGTCGTCTACATCTATCTACTAATCACCATATACAAATTCAATGAAACAAGTTGAGATTAATTTTAAGTAGTGAAAAATATCCTGTTGAAATATGAGTAGGAACTCCATCAAATAAGGTGAGGAAGTACTTAGCTCCCACAAGAGAATGAGTGGTCATATCCCCAAATATAAATATGAATCATCAAGAAGCTAAGCAGAACACCCCTTACATACAAAAGCCTAAGGGAACCACCTAAAAACTATCATCTATGTCCTTTACAACCCATAGATAATCAAAAAGGATGTGTTGATCCCTAGTCATATCCATTTTTAGAATATAAGGCATACATGTGTGATAAAGTCACCTAAGTGACTTAGGCTATAAGATAGGGTTTTATAATATTATTAACATTTAGGGTTTTAAACAAATAAGACCTCTCAAACTGTATATGAGAGAGGTGAATCTCATTGTAAGTGTGTGAAGTATTTTCTTAAAAACATAATATTGTGTATCTCTATCTCAAACCTATCTAGGGTTTCACGATTTAATAATCAAGCTCATGTCCTAACATCCCTAGTAGATTTAGAGTCCACGGAGTATACCTTGGAAGTAAAGGACCACCAATATGTAGAGTGCACGACCAAAGATGAGTCCATTCAATAACAACATAAAGAAGGCTTTATAAATCTTTAGAAGTTCACCATGACAGGCATTGATGAAGATGGTCATCCTTCAGATGACAAGGGAGGGGTTGTACATCACCTTGGAGCCCCAACGCTTGAGATATTTGGTGCCACGTTACTCCTATTCTTCTTGTGAGGGTGACATAAGGTGTTTTTGGGGCATGACATATTGGCATGGAGACTCTTGATGGCTTGCACGTGATCTTTAAGGCACTTTTGGATTATGGAGTACTCTTTAACCCTTACCTCACATTTTGAGAGCTTATGAAGTTCATTTGGAGGGTGACATCACACTATTGGAGCATTTATTCCCACACATGTGGGATTTTATGGCATATTGGTCTTGCTTTTGAACTATGAGGTTGACTTGTAACCAGTGTTGCGAACATCGCAATCGGGATTAAATCGACGAGGGGAAAAATCGTAAAAAAATCGTAAAAATCAGGAAAAATCGTTAAAAATCGGCAAAACAACATCGACAACATTAAAAAAATAAAAATAAAAATAAAAAACGTTTTTTTCAATTTTTTAAGTATCTAAAGCATACACAATTTTTTGACCATCTTTAGGATTTTTTTGGCGATTTTTAGAATTTTATCGCGATTTTTACAATTTTTAGCGTGATTTTTCATTTTGGAAAAAGCTTGGCAATTTTTTGGCGATTTTTTCAAAATGAAAAAATTGCTGATTAAATCGCCATGCTGAAAAAATTGCGATTTTCGCAACACTGCTTGTAACCTCTTTTTTTAGTACTCTAGAAAAGCAGTCAATTTATCAAGAAGCTCCTGCTCTTACACCCTGGTTTTACCAGCTCCAACTGGAAGGATGCTCAAACACACTAATTTTATCAACTACAACTAAAAGGATGCTTCAACACCTTGCAAGCTCCAACTTGCCCTAGCACCACCCTTCCACCCTAAAATATTTTCAGCCACTCTCCTGCCTTACACCACCCAACCACACTGGAAATATAAAGATAGAGAGATAATTGTGGGCTCCCGTACCAGCGACAATGACCACTTACAAGGATACTTAATAAAACTTCTTCTACTGTTGAAACATGCTCCAGATGTACAATGATATGCCCAAACTCCAGAACTAGGCTTTGTATACTGACAACTCTTACTTCAATAACAACTCAAACTTAACTGAATCATCAAGTTTCATACCTTAGGGCTGCTGATGTGAAGTGTGCCACTGATATGTCAGGTGTCCTAAATATGCCTCAAAGGTGTGCTTCTTTGATTTCAACATTTGATGTGACAGATGCATTCAGTCAACAGGTATCAACGAGTCCTTGATCTTGCCTTGAAAACAGCAGACCTCCTTTGAATTTTGGATCACCAGAACGTGTCTTAACACAGTCTTTTAATCAGACTTTGGGTTTCAAATTTAACTCAGAAAATGATAACTCTCCCAAATGAGTCTGCAACAGAATTACTTCAACAGAGGTTAAGCTATACAAATCTGCCCACAATCTGTTCAATCTTTAACTTTTTGAGGAATACAAAATAACCCAAAACACCACGAGAGTCTGAGAACCAAGTTTCACATTGAACCCAGAAATCAAGCCATCAGAATATCTTCAAATCAAGTACCACTGATGTTTGTCATGAAAAGGACTAAATGGGTCTCAAAGTAGGCCTGTCACAAAAGAGCTGAGAAATACTTCAATGAAAGAGTCTGTCACAATTGAAAGAGTTGAGAACTAATTTAGTGATATTTGTCTTCCATACAATGATGATCTCTGCGAAGCCTACGAAGAAGCTACTGTAGACAGTCTTCAAAAATTAGAGCAAGGTGTTAACGATCTCTGTCATGCTTGGATTGCAGTTCAAACCTTTGATGAGAATCTCCCGAAATTGCGTCAAAACTTCTTCCTTGGAAGGATGTCAAGGATGATGAGAGCCCTTGAAATTGTTACAAAAGGAGAGCCTTAGATAACACTTCAACAGGACCTCTACCCTAGTTTGAAAATAGCCATTGAACAGACAAAGTTTGTCTCCAAACAGTGCTTTAGGACTGCTTCAGCATAGGCCTAAATGAGGCCAAAATTTTATGCCTCGGGTAGGCCAATTAGACTGCAGAAATATAGCCTCAGAAAATATGGTCCGAATTTAGTCATGCCCTAGTCACAAAGACATGAAAACCATCCTTGAACAGACCTGCAATAAGCCTTGAACAAAAGGTTCCAGAAATGGGTTCGGATTAGCCTCAGAACTTTAACCAAAATCACCACAGACAGGTATAAGAAATTAGGTTTAGATCCTATGAATTTTCTCCTTAGAAATTTCCCTGCCACAGAAGGTTGAATGGCCTCAGGGGGTCCGAACTGATCCACAGTACTGCTCAGCAAGAAACTCTTAATCAGAGAAAAGACTAAGCCCAAGAACCCTCTCTCCAACTCGACCTCTTCCTTCACCTAGTTGTGACCACATAAGAATTCCCACCAGATAAACATTGAGATCTCTACCTTTAGGGCAGACAGATCCTATCTTTATACAGGACAACAACCCTTCTAGATGGGGGAAGGCCAACCTGCTTTCCAAAATTTAATTAATTTGTCATTCCTCTTTTGCAAGCGAATTTGACTAGAAGGCCCCTCATAATTTAATTTAATTTTCTTGAATTAAAATGCCACTAATAAACCAATCAATAAGCTACTTGTAGTATCTTCTTTGGGGCTTTTTTACCACAAAATGGGGCTCGAATCTTTAAAGAGGCATATCTCCTCAACTGTGAGGAATTATGAGGCATGTCTGTTGATTTTTGAGTAGCTTGGGAGGTACTCCAAACCCTAGCGTTTGGGGTTTAGAAGGTGGAGCACCACAAGAGTCACTTGTGGGCTTGGAACCCAAGGTTGGGGTTTTGCACCCAAAAGAGCTGAGCCAAAACCATGAGGCATTTGAGCATGAGAAAACGTGAGGTGATAGAGGATATCGAGACAAAACCAACGCATCGAGAATCACTCAAATCAGAGCTCTAGATCACGAGTTATGAATTTGAATGTCACTGTTGGGTTCTCCACAAGTCGGCCTAGTGGAGGAAGACTTGTTGACAGAATGGCAAGCCCATGTGGACGTCCAAATGAAGCCCTCCTTTAGTGTATAAAAAGGAGGTTTGGAGAGTTCAATTGAGTACATCCAAAGGTGCAACGCAAGGCAGCAAAGGAGAGAAAAAATCTCGTGGAAGAGAGTGAGGATACCTCTATAAGGCATTTCAGCGAGGAAGGAAAGGGTTGTTTGGCAGCCTTTCCACGATTGTGTGAAGGGCTGTCTCATCCTACAGGAAGGCCGAGTAAGGAGAGGTAACTACCGGTCTGTTGTGGCATAAATTAAGGGTGGTTTCCTCTGTTTCATGCAGGTCGTAAGACAGGAGTATGGTGTGGGTAGGCTGCAGGCCTTAAACACCTTAGAACAGGGCTGTGTTGGTCTGGTTGAGGGTAATAAGTGCCCAAATCATCAGCATGGAGGCAGAGGAGACTAATAGAAGGAGGCCGCAGCTAATAAAAGGACTGTGAGGGTATGTTATAGGGCTGACGTGGGTCACAGTGATGCTCTAACCAGGTCACGGTGATACAGCAGTTGTACATCAGACTTGGAGCTAGATTTGCCTTGTGTTGGGTCAAGTGTTGACCAGTTTTGGATCAAATTTATTCCAGCCTGTGGGAGACAATTGGAAGGCTTAACGTGGTGGTCAGAAGCCTCTCCTTGGAGCAGATTTCACAGTGGAGTATTGGGCATCATTGGACTGGTGGAGGGCAGAGTGTTGATGGCCCAAAGTAGCCCTTGACAAGCAATCATAACGAGAGCTTGACAGCAAAGTAGCCCTTGACAAGCAATCATAACGAGAGCTTGACAACTGAAGGTTGGGTGAAGGATTGAGCCTAATGTGTAGCACTTTGATGGACAGAAGAAGCTACTATATTGGTAGATTGGAGCTCAGCGGTTGGCCAGCCAAGAAGAGCAAATTGGATCAACTCGTGATCATTGTAGCAGAAGTGACTTGCAGCGGTGATATCTGGCAACCCTCCTGGAGCCTCTATGTGTTGTCCTTTGATGGACTAAGGGGCAGCTAGAGAGAAGAATGGGAGAGAAGGACCGACAGGACGAGATACAACATAGAGACTGCAGCAAAATTGTCATTGTATCTTGTATCCCTTGTACAGGAGCCCTAGATTGTTGTATTACTCAGTTTAATATAACGAAGATTGGGTTGTTGTAGATATTTGTACAATATTTTGTAAAAAGTTGTCTATACCTATGCATGTGTGATCTATTTCTTTGTAGTGTTCTGTTGTGCAAAGTAGCTTGTTGAGATTCTTGGTTTGGTAGTGTTAGATATTCTAAGATTCTATCCTAGACCCAAGATCATGGAAATTCAACAGTGCCACCTATCATTGGAATCGGCACAATGAGAAGAATCAAATGAAGATGGTCTTGAGCCCAAACATATTGATCTTGCCAATCAATTTCCTCAACGAAAGCGGGCCTTCTTCTGGCTATTGCTTGGGTTGACATCAATGATAACCAAATCCCAATAGAAGATTGATATAAATAGAGTGTCCCCCTCACTTCTACTTTCATCATCACACAAGTGAATTCAACCTCTCTAAAAAGTGTGTAACTTGCTTCCTTATTTGCTACTTGGGCATAATGTGATCTTTTATGGATGCAATTTGTCTTGGAGGAGATTTGAAGCTTGGAGACACTATTCTGCGTTTGAAAGAAGAGTTATTGTGGAATATTTTGTAAGTTTATTGTTGATTATTGATATTTTGCATGCCTTAAATGTTTTAAGTAGGGTTTATATTGTTGCCTATCTAAATGTTTATAATTGGTGAAGCTTTGGTTCATTATTGCATGTAGAATTGCCTTCTTCATAGCCTATAAGGAAACTCCTAGTGTGCAAACCATATAATTAATTTCTCCCCTCACAAGAATAGTAGCTAGAGTTTTACAAGTGGATGCCCTAGTGCATCCTCCCTTACTCCATCAAGATCCTTCCTTAGCATTTAACTCCATTAAGACTACATTTTCCCTTGTAGGTTAAGGCATTGGTCTATAAGTGTGTTGATCAATCTTAAAATTAATTAAAATTTTCTTAAACCCTCTATCTCCTAGATGGTGGGCAGCCCCTAGGGTTTTAAGAGCATATTTGGGTGTAAACTGTTGATTTATTACATCGGAGTGGCTCTAAATCGTAGGATAATTTACATAAACCATATAAAAGCAAAATGTAGCGTCATAAGTTGTCTTGCATGCCCTAAAAGAGCTAACATCATCTCTATTTATTCTTGTTACACATATCTGACAACCCTAAAACCCCTTTGCTTGCATTAGCTCTAGTCTCTATTAGAAACCCTTTGTTCCCTTTCTGTTGAACATCGTCTTAAAGGTTTTTGTAAGGTTGTTATATACAATTGCATGCCCTAATATTGAACATCATTCAGACCCTAACTTATAGCATCCTTGTCATTGGTCTAACCCTAGAGAGTTAGAACCCTAGTTTTGATAATATTTGTCAGTTTAGACCCTACCAAGCCCTCTAACTATCTTTAGACCTCTAAAATAAGTCATCTTGAGCCATAGCATTAAAATACCTTGTAGGCTAAGTCACCTGACACCCCCCCCCTTTGTGTCTTGAATCCTTCGTGTTGAGCACAAAACGAGGATTACACGTGCTCGACACAAGTTCAACTTGTGTCCAAGATGAGGGCCACAAGTTTGACTCATGTCAGGCACATGCCAAAATTGTGTCTCGATTCCATGGCACATTTCTGTTGAAAAGCAACCTCGCACGCTACTAAAACCCAGTTTTGGGTTGATTTACCTCATTGTTGTTTGTTGTTTTGGAGTTGTAGGAGTCTGTGAACGACCAGCAAAGGAGGAAGACGAGTTTTGGAGGAGATTAAAGGTGTAGCTAACTGGATTTCCCTTCCAACTTTTTTTAGTTTTGCTATAGCAATCTTCCAATCCGTTTCTGTTTACATGCACAGCCTTACAGCAATCCATTTTTCTTTATATTCACAACAATCATAGCTCAATCAAGGGCAGTAGGAAAGGGGCAAAAGAAGGGGAAGAATGCCCCCCCTCTTTCAATTTCATCAGTGTCTTCTAGTATTCCATTTGTTGGAAGTGGGGCTGCAACAGCAACTTCAAATGTTGAGAAAAACATCATTTCAACAAGACAGCAGGCTCAAGAACTGAAATATCCCTTGTGGAAGTACGCCACAAGACATCAAGGGCCAGGGAGAAAGTTAAAGGGAGGAGGTAATGTTCTTTGGACGTGCAATTTTTGCAACCATCAATTCAAGAGCACCTATTTTCGTGTAAAAAGGCATTTGTTAGGCACATCTTGTGGAATTGGAGCATGAGTAGGAGTAAGTGCATCTAAGAGGAAAGAACTAAAAAGAGAGGCCAATGTTGGTGTGGTAATGGTGGCTACAACATTTAAGAAAAACAAGAACGAGGATACCCTTGCATTCATGAGGAAAAGCAATTATCCATTTGGGAGTTCCAGTGGGGGTGTAGGTCAAGCAACAAAAAAGAGGGAACTTGGTCCAATGGACAAGATATTTCAGCGAGAGGAGATAAGAGATTGATCTTGCCATTGGATTTTTTTTCCTATTTCAACTTCATGTCATTTAATGTTTGCACGATCATCTTTATCTTATTGAGATGTGTCAAGCTCTAGCTCAAAAGGCTCAATTACCCACCATTTTGTGGGTGATATCCCTAGGAGAAAAAATTTCTCCATGATGGTCCTCAGCCAGCAGCCACCAACTAGCTGGATGTGCCATTTCTCCACCACCTGAGCTAGCCATGTGGTCCCTCACCCCTCTGTCATGATCGTATGTTTGAAGGTGCGCCTCCCAAACCTAAAGGTATGCCTTGTTATTTGGTTATTGAGTATTCTAGCTTATTTATCATGGAAACTTTGGGCATGGATTAATGGGGAGATTCAGCGTAAAGAGTGGTCTAGGTCTGTGCTCTTGTCCCCTAGGTCACTTTTGGTATGCTAACCTTGCACCCTAGTCATGTGGGATCTCTTTTACTAACCTATTGGTTTTAAGGATGGTACTAAATGGGAAACCCTAATTTTGGTTGCGTGGTTCCGCTTCCCGATTCGTATATATTACTCCCCTTCCGCTCATTACACCCCCAATCATCTCTCCTCCCACCTAGGTCCACATTCCTCCACTGGATCCACATACGGTCAGCCACCCCCTCCCCTTGCCCCACATCTTGGGTCGGGCCTGGAATGATGTGAATTCATTTTAGCATCATCACTTGGTTGGACTTGTATCTCTTTAGACTCTAGAGAACTTCGCTATCCTTCTTGGTGGAAGAAATTTTGGAGCATGGAATGAATTTTGATGTTTGGATTATTTTCTCTTGTCTAGGAGCTCCTTGTTTGGCAAATGTTTGATGGTTGGATATACTCTAATACATGTAAGTGCAATTTTAATGCTATTCTTTACTCTAGTTTTGTCACATACATTGTTGTTGGGATTTCGTTATTCTAGGGCTAATTTGTTGCATCTATTATTGCGAAGTTGTGTTTGTTTCTAGATAGTAATGCTTCATGTATGGGTCATGTATGATGAGTGAATGTTCCTTGGGATATTTCATGGTTGAAATTTATCTTCATAAGCCATCTATTTTGCAAAATAAAGTATAAAGTCTTTGCAGTCGCTCTCCTTTGCCCTAGTGCTTTTAAGGCCTCCTTACTAAGAAAATCAAATTTGAATTCATAATCATTCTTGACACCAATCTCCCCAATGGATTAGGCACTGGTCTACCAGAGGTGATCGCCCTAAAACTTATTTTTTTCACCTTCTCCTCTTCTTTCTAGGTCTAGTCCCATAGGTCACCTAGGGCATCAAATATCTCACAATTGGCCATCCAAATACTTCGATTTTTGGTGCACAACTGCGCTGGTGTGTCCTCAAAAAGCCCTCCAAATTTCATGAGATTTTGACGGTGGGATTTTGAGATATCACAAGCCCTAGCTCAGAGACCAAACATTGCCCTGGTGTTCGCTAAGCTAGTACCTCATAAGATAAATTTGGCACCTCTAAGTGGAAACTCTTGTTTTGATCCTTTCCCCTTCCTTGTTTAGGTTAAGATCATCATTGGTTGCTAAAATCCATCCCCTTAACCTAGGCTAGGTCCACTTGGCCCCATGTGGTCCATTTCTCATCAAAAACAATTCTTCTAAGACAACTCGGGAATCCAAGTTTTGCAAAGATTTTAGGGATTGGGAAACTCCTTTACAAGTCATATTCCCTTAACCTAGCCCTTAAATCCTCACCTCCTTCTCCTAGAAAGCTTTGTACCTTGCTTGAAGAGCAAGTGAGCTCCATTCTTAATCTCCTTCTAGGGAAAGGTTCATTAAGGTCACTTCACATCCATTTGTTGATTCATCCTTCACAAGTGACTTCCTAGATACCGGGTCTCCTTCCATTGGTGAAAGTTTGTAAAGAGTAGGGAGTCTTAACTGAGGTGATAGTGGGCTAAGTCTACATTGTTGCCCTTGTCCTAGCAATTGCCTCTTTAGGATTCCCTTTAGAACCCCTACTAGTTTGAGCGGTGACATTTTGGCGTCATTGTCGGGGACACAAAACGTGTTTTGTTCCCCATACGACACATTGACATATTATTATTGGCGACTCCATTGGAAGAACGAAGCCCCAGTTCTTCATTGAACTTTATGGTCGATGCTTGTAGGGTGAAGCAAGCATTTTTCTAGGCATATGTAAATCACCCTGGCGACTCCTACAAAATTACAATGTATACCTGAAGTAGGGTGTCTTTCCTTGATGACTTTCTCGCTTTGGACATCGTTAACGTCCCTGGGCACCCCAATCATGTCACAGAAAGCATGGTACGTGGGGTAACCGTGTTTGATGGTGACCCAAGCTCTGCAATTGACCATGTGGAAAGATTTAATGCACATACTTCAAAAGAGAAAGTGGTCCACCAAGATGTCCTTATGTTGTTATTCTTTAGTTCTCTCTATGGTCATAAATCATGGTTGCAAAATCACGAACCTAGGAGCATCTCATTTATTGAGGAGTTCATTGATGGCTTTCTTAGGCATTTTCAAGTATGCCACGCATTGAGCATTCAAGAGGAAGGCTTCATCGAGCATCATCAGGACCATGAGAATCTAAGTGATGAGTGGGAAGATGAGTCCTCCTTGGGTCCACATGACGAAAAGAATGATTTTGAGAACATGAGTCCATGGAAAGTGAAGTTGAGACTAACCTTACCTTTCTCAAGAATATTACTCTCGATGAATCTCCTTTTGAGAACCTTCAGGAAGGTGACCCCATTAGCCCCTTGGAAGATGACATTGAAGATTACTTCCACATGTTAAAGAATATAACTAAGTTCGGTCTTCATAATTGTACCTGAAGTCAAAAATGTAATATATATGTAAAAAGAAAAGCAAAAGAATTCTTACTATTATTTTAATTGACTTGTTAAAGCATGGGTTTCATGCTTGGGTCAAATGTATAGGTCAAGCCTCCATTGTAGGCTATAGGTTATTGTCAAAGTCAATTTGTGAAGACTCCTCCATCCATCAAAGTCTCCTTGTTGTTGAAAGAATCCTCGTCAAGTTGACTACCCTCAAAAGATCACATGTCGGCTCAATATAAAGACGCACTTCTTCATATATTCATGTCAGCTCATTTCAAGAGTATCATTGCAGGGAAGGAGCTCGCATAAGTGGCATCAGTTCGATGCTATGGTAGATACATTTTGGTGATAGTACAGTCAACAAACTTGGATTAATTTCTGGCAGTATTTCATGAGACCTCTAAAGCAAGTGCGGATTACAGTGGAGATTAAAGACAGAGTTTCGGAAGCATGTCAAAGTGTTTATTTCAGTGATAGGGAGTTATCTCGGTGCTACCACAGCAAATGGGTTCGGTACTACCACAGTGGGAAGGTCTCAGTGCTACCTTAGTGACAAAGGATTCGGTGTTATTACATTGGTGCTATTACAGTGACTCAATGTTATTACAATGATGTTATCACAGTGACTCGGTCCTATTACAATGGTGTTGTCATAGTGGGCAAGTCTCGATATCGCAGTGGAGGAAGGAGCTCGGATTGGTTGCAGAGATGACCTCTTCAAAGATACAAGTATGAAGAAGGTTGTCTACTACAGGAGCAAAGAATAGACTACCATAGAACTATTGTTTGACGTGACAAGGTTGACTTGATGGATGGAAGTAGTCTCGAATCTAAGTTGGAAGGATCTTGACCGTCTCACCTTGAATCTACGGAAGGAAGAATTTTGACCGGGTTTTCCCCTAGAGTGGGGTCTTTCCCTGGCATAGTGCCTACATCTTGTGTCCTCTTCCATTTGTTGCTTGGCATTAGTCTTGATGATAAGAAAGGATAAATCAAAAGAACTAATAATAATAACAAAAACATCACAAGATAATGTCATTAATAAGAGAAATCATTTAATTTCCACACTTTGGATTTCTCAACATGGTATCAAAGCGATGGTCAAGGTCAAAGACAGTTTGAAGACTACTTATTGTTAAATTTGGCAACTAGGGCTAAACATCACTTTGGACAGCTCTTATGAGGCAGCTGATATTTTTCTTAGATTCCTCTTTCCGAAAGGTGTAGGATTGATCTAAAGAGCATCCCATTCTGACATGTACAAATGAAGTTATGAATTTATTTTTGATTATGGACAAATTGTCAAGGTTGGCTAGCCATCAAATTAGCCTCCTCTAGTCTTCAACGTTGCATATAACTACAAGGTGCATCCTCCTCATTTTGGCATCTCATCTCATTCATCTTTTTCTCTCTCATCTTGATTGGGTACGGATTTTTGGGCCGCTCTCTCTCCACACATGCGAAAGGAAGAATGTCTTTTCTCGCTGTTGCTTTGACTAGATTTGACCGAAATTTCAAGAGGTTGACTTTGACCAGCATTGACCCTGTTTGACTTCGGTTTTGTGAGAGAGACTTCTGTTTGGGCAGGCTATTGTTCTGGCACAAAAACCGAGGCAGTTTGACCCCTGCATTGACCATCGTTGACTGCCCTAATTCAGGTTGTTGTTTTGACTTTTGTTGACCAAATTTAACTGGTTATTTTCAGACTATTTTGGGATGCATTATCTTGCTATTGGAGGCCGAGTTGACCAAGGAACCAAGCCGTTTTGGAGGTCAATTTCAGCCCTATTAACCAGCATTGACTTTCTAGTTAGGGCTTTCTGTTTTTGTTGTTTTGACTTATCAGTTTGGGCAAGAGAATATTGTAAATTGTACTCTCTCTGCTGAACTTCTAAAGAATTCTAAGGAATTGATCAAGGGTTTCCCCACATTGGGGTTTGTCCCTAGCTGGTGCCATATCTTGTGTCCTCTTGTGTTGGCTTGTCTTCTATTTATTGTTTATGTTCTATCTGCATTTTACTATCATGTTGATGTGATTGCTATACTGGATATGATATTGGGCTAATAAAGAAAATTGAAGTAAAATTGCTCTAAGCATAGAACATACCATTGTTATCCTAAAATTAACATTCATACATCTTGAAGCATTCTTAGTGAAAGGTTTTGTTTGCATATGTCCTGAAGAACATGTCAGTTAGATCAAAAATCAAAATGGAACTAAGATTACAATGAGCTAGTTCAAGACACCTGGAAGAAGAAGGAGAAGGTTCGGATGTCTCAATGATAGGTTCCAATATGTTACAGTAAATAAGCTCGGTCAATTTCAAAGAGGAGAATGGCAGTAATGAGTTCGTGTAATCTCATAAACGAGTACAGTATAAGTTCAATGCAAATCTCAGTAGGCAGTTTGATATATCAGTGATGCATTTCAGTGTATCTTGGTAAGACAAGTCCGGATCAATTTGCAACAGTATGACGATCGGTGAAATCACAGTTCAGTATAGAGGAACAAGTTCTGATTTGCATTCGGTGAAAATCTCAGAGAAGAATTCGGACAAGCAATAAAGGAGGGTATACCTCACTCCACCGTCACAGTCATATAGATTTCAAAAGAAGGATTTGGGCTCAGTAATATGTTGAAGCCCTAAGTATTGAAGATAATGCGGTTGTCAATATTGTTACCAGCCTGCAGCCAGATTTTGGCCTGCAGCCCTACCTTCGGTCTGTGACCTGCAGATGAGAATCTTGCTGCCCTAGGAAAGGCCTCAGCTCGGACATTAATGTTTTTGTGGCCCAGATTTATCTACATTTGACTTCCCTGCCTCAGAAGATCCTTTTCAAGGTTAGACACCCACTCTAGACTGAATTCAAGGCTGCTTTTACCAAGGCCTGGATTCACACTGCTCCTTGAAACAGAATTTGTTTGACAAAATAAATCACAGAAATGTCATTCCTTGCTTGCCAAAATCGATGAGAGATGCTCCAAAATATTATGGCATAGGAGGTGTAAAGGTGAGAGGGAGGATTAGCTAGGGTGGGATCACCTCCACCGAATCTAATCAAGGGAAAAAGGGTCATAAAACCCTCAAAGCCACAGCTCAAAAGAAAAACAGATATTCCAATCCAAATCAATGATGAGAAAATGATTCCATCTCTCCTTTATTTATAGATTTCTTATGAGCCTCTCTCTTCCTTAATCTAATGTGGGGGGCTTACAAGTGTAGCCCCCCAATTGGGCTTTTTGCCTCAGCTACCCCCAATTTACCCAATGTTTCCCCAAAACATTGGATAATGGGTTTTCCCCTTTTATCAATGACTATAGCCTATAGGGTTCGATAGGTTGTTTCCTCCTCCCTTGGGCCAATTAATTAGAAAGGGATATTATAGTGGTTGAGGGAGGTTAAGACCGCTCTTGGGGTCATGGTTATTTCAGAGTTTTGGCCTTTTTGGTGAAAGACGGATCAAGCAACCTCAAAAAGATTCAAGGATACAATGTTAGATGATGCTTGGTGGAAGAGGGTAGGTCTTACTATTAAGATCATTGACCTTTTCATTTCTTTGTTACAATTTGCAAACACAGACCAACCCATCCTAGGAGAGGTTTATGAGGGATAGGATTCCATGATAGAGTCAGTGAGGACTGTTATTTTTCAAAATGAGTGCCCTAAGTATGAGACATCAGCGAAGGCCTTCTTCACCACCATATAGGATATTATTGTCATCAAGTGGGACAAGAATTGCACACCTTTGCATTGCTTGGCTCACTCATTTAATCCAAAATACTACTACAATGAGTGGCTCAATGGTGGAAATTCACGCAAATTTCCTCCTCGTAAGGATAATGAGGTTTTACAAGGGAGGAAGGATGCATTGAAACAAATATTTCAGGATAGAGCATCCCTTGATGAAGTGGAGGATGACTTTGCAAAGTTTTCCACTAGAACTGAGAGATTTGCAAGCTATGATGTGATTATAGACAAGGGGGCTAAGAAGCCCTATGCTTGGTGGGCAACTGTGGGGCAGCATGCCCTCTACAACAATTAGCCATGAGGCATCTCTCAAGTTACTTCATCCTCCAGTTGCAAGAGGAATTGGAGCACATATGGGAATCTATATAGTTTGAAGAACCGCAGGCTTGAGCAGTCCAAGGCAAAGACAATGGTGTTTGTACACACCAACCTTCATCTCATTTGCAAACAGAGAGAGAAACGGTTGAAGGGAAAGACAAAGATGTGGGATGTGTTTCTTGATGATATGGGTTTAGACAACAGTGTTGAGTTGGCATTGGCTAACTTGGATCTTAATGAGCTAGTGCTAGAGCATGTCACTTTTTATGATGGTGAAACTCTTGAGGGGTCATCCTCCACATCAATGGATGTGGAGATTACAATGGATGCAAAGGAAGAGGATGCAAAAGAGAGCAATGGTGGTAGTGATGTTGATTTTGATGTTGATGAGCTATAGATTACGAGATTCGTCCATCTTGATCTATGGTTATAGTATTTGCCCTGTTTAGTATTTGCTATTTTCCATTAGCATTCCCACATATAATATTTGTGACTCAATGAGTTAAGACTCAGTATCTATGTAATACATTTTGATTTTGATGACTTGATGAGAAAACTGCAATTTATGGTTTATCGCCATTGATGTAGTAGTAAGTACTAGTTGTATCATTGATGAATCATGATTGTATGCACAATGTATGATTGAATTTGTATCATCATCATGTACATGTTTTAGTTTCTAAATTGAATGTGAATCTATGTAATATCTATTAATTTTCACATAAAAAAATATTTAACATGTCTTGTTCCACGTGGTCACCGTGTCATGTCAGATACTCATATTTTTGTGTCTTTCGTACCCATGTCCTCATGTCAAGTGACTTAGCTTGTAGGTGGCATAGGGAAGCCTCCCTTGTGGTTGAAATCCCACTAAACGGCAAGAGGAAGGTTGTTGAGGTGACAGTGGCAATCGTTTCTTATTGTTGCCATAGGGTTTGGCCCTTGTCTAGTGAGTTCTTTCAATATACATACTAGATTTTGCGGCATCAGGGCCCTCTATCCCTTTCCTGCACTCAAAAATCCCATCAATTTGTGTTTTTCTAAAGTATGTTGCATTGATATAAACTTTAAAGGAATCAGGTTTCGATAGGAGGAACCAATTATTGACCTTCATCATGCATTTCCTTCCATCTTAATTTAATTCCTTGGCTTCATTGAAGATTTTGAAAATGCAATACAAATCCCATTTTATTAGAAATGGGTCCAATCCAAAATTCACCAAAAATTGGAGAATTCAATCTAAATCCATAAATCCTAAGTGATTCAAATGCAAGTGCGAGGGTCCCTAAGGCAAATCAAGTAACTATGCCCATGAGTGATAAAAAAATGGGCATTGAGATAGGTAACAACTAGCTAATAGTGTATTGAAGTGGAACCCTTAAAGAATTTTGGACCCAAGTCTATCTTGACACAAATCAATTTTCACAAATATCTAATATGGGCCACATCTCTTGCACAACCAATGAGTATGTTACGTGAATTTTTCATTCAAATCAAAGGAAGCTTTCCTCATTCTATGATAAAGGTTTGTTTCTAGCTATCCATAATGAGTTCATGCTGTTAATAGACACTTCTCATCAATTAAAAAAAAAATGCTTTCATCATGATTACAAGAAGGAACTCTCTTGGGCCAAGTGGGATCGAATTTGAGATCGTCCTTCTCTAAAAAGGAATATTTGGAATGGGACTTGCAACAATAACAATGTCTCACTTCACGATGTCAAGCAAGTTGTGATCAAGTGCTTAAATCTCCAAATATTGGAAACACAACACATGTTTCTAATGAAAACCCATCCAAAACAAGAAAGATGTTACAAACATTGTTTCTAGTGTCCATTACTATTTCTAGATGGCAAACACATTAGGAGAGAAACAAAAAACGTATTTCAAAAAACACAAGCCCTTTCTTGAGTAACAACTAGTGTGTATGTTAGTGATTTTTTCCAACTACTTCTACCCCTCAAGCCTTTCATTGTCTCAATCATTAGATTGATTTCACTCAACATTTGTGGATCTTTTGTTTCAATGGCCTCCTCTTACACAGAAGAAATTAGTTCCCTATCTCATTCGCAGTTGCTAATGTCTAGGGGATTTCACAGCAATGATTTCATTGGTACCTCCACATTGGCATTACTCCTTTCACCAATGATGCGCAACAAAAAAAATTACTAAGAGATTCCACCCAACACAAATTTTGCCCAATAAAGATTTTTTTCTTACTGGAGGATTTGACACCTATAAGAGGTATCACTAGTAATAACATATTTCTTAACACATGAGGATTCAATGCCTTTCTTGCAACAAGAGTACTCAATATCATTCTCGTAACAGGTGTTGCCCACCATCATGTCCAAGCAATTTTAGACCCACAAATCCCAAGAAAGTTGTTGCCCAACATTGCTTCCAGTAGCAATTTCAGGGTTATTAAATGTTTGCTCCCACAAAATTCTATGTACTCCATCTATGTTTGGGAAAATAGGGTATTCCATATTGCATGAACATCTTCAGTAACCACTCACACAACTAGATCAAAAATCATAACGCCAATTATTTTACATTGTTAAAACCCTCTAAGAGGGAAATAGTCCGCGGCCCCAATCAACAAGGCCACTTGAGGCAATTGTATTAATACAAAAGGAAAAAATTTACATAAAAGAGCTCTTATAATTGATCATCAAACATGAGTCATGACCATCCATGCTCTTTAAATAGAGGTCAAGGACCGACTTGGTGTTAAGCCATAGGAGAATATGAGCCACTGCATCACTCTATGTTTAGAAAATATTGTAACCATTACAATGCAACTAATGCATACTAAAATAACACATTACGAATTGAAAAGGACTTTGAATGTGAAAGTTATGCCCTTTTGAAAAAGGAATGAACAATAACAAAGAGCCACATGGCAAGCAGAAGTTGGCCCATGTGGTGATGGATGTTGCCTAGAAATATTATTTTCCCTCACTAGGTTTTCCTATAAGCTCACTTTTACAAATAAATCACTTTATGAAGTGACCGACTTTTATAAAACAAGTGAAAATCATTTTTACAAAGTCATTTTATAAATGAGAGTTACATGCAAAAAAAAAAATTGTCATTTTATAGTGATTCACACACTTTAAAATAAAGTTATGAAATAAGTTAAGTTTGCATGAGTTTTTTCAGAAAGTAACTTAAAAATTGATTTGAATTCAAGGCCTCTTACTAAATAAAGTAACTTTCAACCAAGTGAAGTAGTGCAATGCACATAACAATAGTTGGTGAAGGAGGATGAGGGTGTTGTCGTTGCTGTTGTACCACTTGCACGGGTTCGCGAACTTGGGGGTGGGGTTCTTGAACCCCTCCTGGGTTCTCGTCCCCAAGTACCGAATTCGGGTACAGGTGCTTCTGAGAAGAACCCATAAGAATCGGGTTCTTCTATGAAGAACCAGGTTCTCCATTAAAAAAATTTGGGTTCTTTTGTCTTGACGGGTACGAAGAACATCGATGATGGGTACTTGGAACCCCAAAATCGGGTTCTTTAAGGTTCATTTTAGTGTTTATTTTTAAATTTTTAATCAATTTAATGGGCTTCCCCTAATATTCCAAGTAGCTAGTTCTTCATCTTGCGAGAGGAATTGGAGCACGTATGCTTTTATCCATTTAGTAAAGAGAAATAGGTTTGGCCCAAAGAAGGCAAAGAACTTAGTGTACATTCATAGCACACTTTGTCTCATATCTTGAAAAGACCCTGGGTATAAGGAAGGTCCTTTCAAGAGATGGGACCAATACACAGATGATGCTATGTGTGTGGACAAGGAGATACAACCAAATGGCCTTATTGAGCTACCTCCAGTTGCTATGGATGAGCATGAGCCTCAAGATGAGAATGATTCCTACCTAGAGAGCATGTTAACTAAAGATCTGAGTGATGCTGATGACATGGCTTGAGGAAGCCATTGTTCACTATTACCTATTTTTATTTTAGTATTATAAAATTTCCTAGTTCATGTTTGGAGATGCCTTAAGGCAAATTTTGAATGTACTGTGACAATGGACATATATCATGATTCTTATTAATATGTGAACTCCAATTTGCACTTGATATCAAACTATAAATTTTGAAATTTCAATGTGAATGTTTAATGTTCAATGATGTGCATGTTTAAATTTTAAATTTTAAATCATAAATATTTTAGTTTCCTTGTTTAAAGTTGAAAAGCATACAAATTCATATATATTATAATTTATAAAATATAATATCTATATATTATATATATAAATTATATATACCCTCAAAAAACCCACGCACCCTGTTTCAAAAAATGGTGTAACCGTACACATCCCCGTCCTCGAACCCACGTTTCCTGGCAACATAATTGTTGTAGCTTCACCTCGAAGTGTGTGCTTACCAAAATAAATTGTTCGTCAAAAAAAACAATCGTTTCAAAAAAAATTCCAAAAACTCAACAACAATGGAGCTAGATCTCCATTACCTTACCCAGAAAATGGAAGCTTTCTCTCTATTTGTGATTTACTGAGATTGCACAGAGTGCACATCAAAGAGCATATGCAAACAAAAACACTTTCCACTCTATTTCTGATTTATTGAAATCGTACAGAGTGCAACACAAAGAGCATATGCAAACTAGAAAGAGTGGTAAGCCGGAAATAAAAATAGAAAAAAGAAATACGATGTTGCCATTATGGTTGGTTCAATGGTTGGCATTGATGTTAACCTAGTTTGTTCCTGGTTTGTCCGTGGTTTGGATGAATTGCCAATACTTGGTGTGTTACGGAAGTGTTTCCGAGCTATGAAAAGGTGGAATGGGTCTCTAGCACATTGGTGAAGCAGTTTCATAGAATTCTAGGCAAAGTAACTATTCTCCATTGGGAAGATAACTAGCACAGAGCGATGATTGAAGCATCTTCACTGGGTGCTCATTCTATTCGAGCAATGATCCTCTTTCGGAGACAGTGTCATCCCCGCAATGATGCCTATAAATGAAGAAAATTAAGAAACCAAGGGGCTAAACAATCGAATTGCCCATGGTAACTCATGTGATCGAAGGGATTAAATGTCTAATTGATCTGGTCAACAAAACCATCAACAAATCTATGGTTTTTCCCATGATAATCAAAGGACAAAAAGCTTATAAATTCGCAGGACAATTCAAGCAGTCCGATCTAGGATCACCACTATGTTAAATTATGAAACTATGATCAAATTCCACTTTGGACAGCGTATTTGATGGAAATGATGATTGCATTGAATTCCTCTTTTCGAGAGGACCAAAATCGACCTAAAGATCATCAAATTTGGACAAGGGCAAGTGTACTTATGAAGAAAATCCCACATATGCACATTTGGACAGGTCGGCCCTCAAGCAAATTGGACACCCATGGAAGCCTATAAATGCAAGTGTCCTCAAGCTCATTTGGACATCACCAAGCATCTTCTTCTTCTATTCTTCATTGATTGGTTGCACAGGACTAAGGTTGGGACGACAAAAGAAGTTCACAAAGGTCTGAAATTACAGGTTCTGAGGCTCGCATCTGTTTTTGGGTTTTTGGGTTATAGTCGTTGGCTTGTCATGGGAGAAATTAGACCACAATTGTTGGCTTGCAAGCTCAAGAGAGCGACTGGAAGCCTTCATTCGCTCGCATAGCTCCTCCATGCGACCGGAAAGTTTGACTGCAATTCACCATTGACTGAAGTTAACCGCAGACCACAATTGTTGGCTTGCATGCTCAAGAGAGCAACTAGAAGCCTTCATTCGCTCGCATAGCTCCTCCATGCGACCGGAAAGTTTGACTGCAATTGACCATTGACTGAAGTTAACCGCAGACAAGAAAAGTTGTCTCTGATATATTATGATGTTGGAAACATATTTCTGAATGTTATTGGGTTGTTTTGCTGGATGATATTGTATTGGGCGCATTGTACTCTCTATTGAATACTTTATGACAATCTAATAGAAGAAAATTTTCAAAGGGTTTTCCCCCTAGTGGGGTTTTTTCCTTGGTCTTTGACCAAATCTAGTGTCTCTTATTGATGTGTTGATTGTCTCCTTTGTCATTGCATTTATTGTTCTATCTTCAATTACTGTTAATGATTGGGAAGACTAATTGTTATTGGAGAGATTGCTAATTGAAGTATTGAATTGGGCTCAAGTAATTGATACAGCATAGAACAATCTAAAAAATTAACACACTAGTCCAATTGATTTTGTCCTAGCTCAGGGTCAAAGGAGTGTATGGAGCGATGGTTCATTTGGCATCTATAATGCAGAGATCTAATCCAGCATATTAGCAATAATCACTGATCTGGAGATGTGTAGTTCCTGATTCAATTGGATTTTGGTAGTCAAAGGTAAAGCTTGATTGGAGAGAGTGTGCACTGAGCTGATCTAAGTTGAAGAAAGAGCGATTAATGTGTAGTCTCTATGCATTCTTAGGGAAAGCAGAGCAGAGATCCGAATTGATGCGAGTTCTAGTGTTTTAAAGTGAGCAAGAATGGCCAGAAAAGGAAACAATCTGAGCATGCATGGATTGCTTGATATCTGAATACTTTGAGCATATGCCAGTAAGGATCTTTGTCTACAAATAATTGTTAGATATATGAGGAAATTGTTTTGTAATTTGATCAATTACCACTGTACAAACTTGTGCATTTATCAACGTAATGTCTTGCCATGTGAAATGCTTATTGATTGTAAACTGAACTTGGATCGAAGTGTGTTGTATATTTGTGACTTTAAATTTTAAAGTACGTTTGAAAGAGCTAGAGGAGGCTGAAAGCATGGGCAATAGCTGGAATTGGATGTGAATAGTTGTTGAGTGTGTGACAGCTCAAATAAAGTGATAGTTTTGATTTGCAGAGGTCGATGGATTGTTTTGAATGTGCTTATGCATTGAGTTACTATTTTATAAATACTCAAATGTTGGACAAAATAGAGCACATTCACCTATAGTTGTGCAATGGTGTGAAGACAATGTGTATGATTGAGTGCAGAGCAATGGTGTAGCTGAGTATTGTGCGTTGGACCAAAGACAAAGACATAACTGATGCATAGCGGCTATATTTACAATGCTGAAAATTTGTTTTTGCAGGAGCTAATGATCTAGTGTGCCAGTTATGTTGCCTGAGTTTTTGTGGGCAGAATGTTGATGCTAGTTTGAGTTACAAAGCCATTAAATGCTGATATTGGTTATAACATCTGTGTAAGACAGAGAATGCATAGATCTGATAAAGTAATTTGCCTATGGTATGTCATCGTTGCAGGACTAATATTGTGTTAGTGCAGGGGCTGCCTTGGCATATATTTTAAGGCTATGATGAGTTGTATGACACAATAATTTTGAAATCATAATATTATTGGTAGCAAGGACTGATGCCAAAGTGACAATTGAACATATATGTCTATGGTATGATGTATGGGCAGAAGATTGAGGACAGGGTTTGTGGAGTTGATGTCATGTTGTTGTTGTATTTATATATTGTTGTCACTAGAGCTTGATTGTTGGTCCAAGAGTGATTTGTGTGCTGCTAAGTTCATTGATATATGATGTTGTTGTATCAAAGTATTGATAACATGTATGGCGATGTGGTGATGGAGGGTTGAGTGTATTATTGTGTCAAAATTTGTTGTTGAGGTTGTGAGGGGAGATGAGTTGAGTTGCTAGGGTTTGAGCAGACTTACGAGTACTGACTTTTGCTTCATGATGATGATGTTGTCAATGAATTAAGGTTTGACACTGATTGGAGCATATATGGACAAAGGAATAATGACTAACAATGAGTTTTGCAACGACATAATATTGCCCACGTGGTTTCATTATATGTATATTCCTGTCTAGTGCATGATCAGAATATGTTACTAGGGTTTGTCAGTGAAGTTGGAAAGTATATTTTGTGATGAGGAGGTGTTGCTATTGTAGAGGTTGTATGAGCAGTGTTGATATGATGAAAGAGAGTGTTGTTATGCATTGACGATAGATTGTCTTGATGATTGTATGAACAACATTTGTGAGCAGATTGATTACCGATAAGAGGATTTGGTTTTGTATTCAGTTTGATGAGCATAATGTTGTATGTGGGTCCAATTTGAAAATTGGATGAAACATGGCCTACAGGATTTAAAGGATTTGAGTTTTGTTGCAAATCCAGTGCGAAAGATTCTGAAACAAGGCCCACAAGGGTTTGAGGGTTAGATCCTTCAGTGAGGGAGTGGTAGCTTCCTTCCAGTGGTGGCCGGAGAACTTGATCAGGGAATGGTGGTTTCCTTCCAGTGGTAGTTGGAAAAACAATAGGAGGTGGTAGCCTCCAACAAGTAAGAACCTATGCACTGGTAGAAGTTTGCACCAATGCAAGATGTAAAAGATGATTTTCTGAATATTAATAAAAGAAGAAGACAATAGCAACGGTGGTTTTTCCCAGTTGGGCTTTCCACCTAATATTCGGTGTCTCTATGTAATGATGATGACGTTGACTTGTTGATATGTAGTGCTTTTATGTTTCACTTAGATTTATGATGCTCATGGTTCACATGTGTTACCTACTTATGCATAGACGCGTTGTCATTCAGTTAACATTATAAAGAAGAACGAAAACTAGGTAAAAGTTGAATTATCACAAAACACTGATTCAACCCCCCCCCCCATAGTATTTCTAACATGTGAACTCTGTAAAAATAAAGTTTTAAAAAGCGTATATTAAGACTATCTACCTCTAGATCTGATGATAAATATTGTATCTTAAGCAAATGAACACCTTTTCAGACAAAACAAAAGGTGTTCTTAACTAAAAATGGTGCTCTAGATGTAATGGTATACTCTGCTTAGGCTAAAAATGTACATAAATAGAAGATTTCATTAATGTGGTAACATAGACTCAACATCTCGATCAACAATGGGAGCAACTTTTCAAACAAGCTCTAGTACCATGGTCCGGAAAACACGGTATCCATAGAGGGAAAACACCTAGGGTAACCACTTGTTGTCGCACAGAATGTCTAGGCAGCGCGACAACGCTCAGAGTAAGGGCTGTCACTCTTGGTCCTTACTCCGTTTAGACTCTCTCCTAGACAAGTCAAGGGGGGTAGTCCCTAGGTAAATGGATGAGGACAGCCTGTGAAGAACAGACTCTAGGAGATTTTAATGACGGACAACTTGATGAATGAATCCCGATTAATTTCAAATAAATAGATTAAACGCCAATGTAAACAAAACACGACCACAAGATAAAAACAATTATAGACTAGTGCCTTTGATATTTGAATTAATAAAATGAGTTATCCAGAATGACTTTCAATATGTGATGAAAAGTGACGATAATCCATATAAATGCCCAACGTTGTAGCATGCAAGAGAATTCCAGATTTAAGATGATTACTGTTAATGACAAGATCTAGAACAACCAATATGATTTATCGTGCCCTGACCATAGAAAAATCATGAGAAATACATTTAATAACACTAAGGAACTTAAATTTTAATTTTAATTATTCCTTAGGCAATAATGTTTAATGGTAACTGAAAAATTTAAAATCTTTTTTATGCGATGGGAAAATGAAAAGGGCCTAAAATAAAAAATTTAATGGGCCATAGGCCCCATTTAAATTTTCTAAACGTTAAAGCACAAACCCTTTTTATTTTATTTTAAAATCCTTAGTCACAATTTTTTTATGATTTTTTTAATGTTTAGGATTTTAAATATTTTTTAGATTTTTTTAGAATTTTAGATTTTTAGAACTTTTTAATGTTTTTGGATTTTAAAATATTTTAGATGTTTTTTAAATTTTAATAATGATAAAAAAAATAAAAATAAAATAAAAAAAAAAAAAAAAAAATGAAAACAAAAGTAAATTTAAAATAATAAAAAAGGAAAAATCAAAATGAAAATAAAATTCAAATCTCAAAAATTAGTGAGGGAATAGAAACCCAAGTTAAACTAAACAGTCATAAAACAATGAAAAATGCTAAACCTATCTAACTTAAATCAAATTTAAATGAAATCAAAGGAAAAATTGTAGAAATTCCCACTATACATTACCTGGTAATGCAATGTACTAAAGCAAAACACTTGATCTACTTCTACAAACAATTTAGCGGAAGCTTAATCGAACATGAGAAACATCAAGCATGAACAAATATAACTCAGAATGAGAAGTAATCAACCATAACACAGAAGATATATGAGTGGGGAAAGCACCAGCCTAAAACCCCAACTCTGTATTATCATACAAATGGAAATCTTGTTCAAGTTACAAAAAGAATTAGCTCTCAAGCTATCCTGATCTCTCTGCACTCAAACAATACTGCTCACAGACTCAATAGGCATAAAATATATCTTCCTCAAGCCCTCCAAGCCTCCTATTTCTTTGCGCAGTTTTGATTGGGGTCCAATGATATCACATGTGTGAATTGGCCACATGACACTCACTGTAACCTCAAGTCCAACTGCGCAATCCATAAGGAATAATATTCCTTCTGTATGCAAGGAATATTCACCAAAGAATATCCTAGCAACTGATAGTACATTGTCCCTCCATCTGATCTCAATTGGGTCTCTGACTGAACTGACATGCATGAGTTATCCATAAGTGAATCTTCAGTTATCTGAATTATAGTAGTTATATGCATGCAAGCATTAACTAATTGAACTCTCATTAATTTAACAAACTGTTAAATTAATCTAACTGGACTTGACTAAGTTAAACTAAGTCAACTAATTACAACTCAATATTACAACTCATCCTTATCTTTTTAACTGAAGGTTAAATTCCTCAATTAATGGAGAAATTGTTGCATGTCCTCACATAGACTTCAAGATTGAATTTCCTTAACTAATTAACTCAAGATGAATTAATTAAATAATTTCCAAATTGTTGTTGATATCAAATTCGAATTTTACTTCCTATGTTTAGTCCAGGTACTAACTAAAATAACAATGGATCCTGAAATGTTATTTTTAGAAAAGCTATTTTTAGCACTTTCACTTTTCACCAATTGTTGCTAAGATCACCAATGGCTGAACTGCTATTTACAACCCGACTATTTATAGCAGTGCTATTTTTAGCAATTTCTAATTTTAGCATTTCTTGTTGCACACTTTTCAACACTCCCTCTCAACAAAAAAGGGATTATCAGCAACCACGATCCTATCTCTGTGAAACTCGAACTTGCATTTTGACAATGCCTTTGTCAAAATATCTGCATCCTGCTCCTCGGTTGAAACATACTGCAACATCATGATCCTCTTGACCACACAATCCCGTAGATGATGGGAACGGATATCTATATGCTTGGACCTATCATGAAACACTGGATTCTCAGAGAGTTTTATGCAACTTGATTATCACAGTATATCACCATATGATCCATCATCTGACCAAACAATCCCACTAGAATCTTCCGCATCCAAATGGCCTCACATGTTGCCTGACTCGCAACCATGTATTCAGCCTCTACTGAGCTAAGTGCAACTGATCTTTGTTTCCTGCTATACCAAGAAACTACAGCTGAACCAAGGTTCAAGATTCCTCTAGAAGTGCTCTTCCAGTCTGATGGACTACCTTCCCAATCCCTTTGTCCGTCTATACCATAATCTGTACTGTGTAGTGCCTCTAAGATATCTCAGCACATGCTTCGCTGCCTTCCAAAACAGCTTTGTAGGCTAAACCATAGCTTGACTCAGCTAGTTCACCGCAAAGCATAAGTCGGGTCGTGTGTTCACCAGATACATGAGTGAACCCACCAACTGCTGATAAACAGCAGCAGCTACTACCTCACCTGAGTATTAATCCTCCTTCCTCCAGTTCCCAGCTAGAGGAGTCTGCATGGGCTTGCATTTCTCCAATGTGAAAGCGCCTGAGTATCTCATTGGCATACTTTCCTTGAGACACAAATACTTCCCCATCTTTCTGCCACACTTCCATGCCTAGAAAGTAGTGCATGAGGCCCATGTCCTTCATCTCGAACTCTCTTGCAAGGTCCTCCTTGCAAGACTGTACCAGCTGCTCATCACCTGTCAAAATCAGATCATCGACATAAAGTACAATAATCAATGGCTTACCATCTACCATGATGTGGTATAGGCTCGCATCTGCTTCATTCTTGGTGAAGCCCAACCCAGTGAAATAGCTGTCGATCCTGGTATATCAAGCACGAGGTGCTTGCTTCAGCACATACAATGCTCACTTGAGTCAGCAAACATGCAACTCGCGATGGAAGGTCTCAAATCCTTCGGGCTGCTCAATGTATACCTCTTCCTCAATCTTCCCATTGAGGAATGTCGTCTTCACATCCATCTGATGGATCTTCCAACCCATCTGAGCTGAAAGAGCTAGCATCAATCTGATAGATGAGTACCTTGCTACGGGAGCAAAAGTCTCATCGTAGTCGATCCCCTCAACTTGTGAGAACCCTCGAGCAACAAACCTTGCCTTGTGTTTCTCAACACTGCCATCAGCTCCCTACTTTACCTTGTAAAGCCATCAAGAACTAACCACTGATTTGTCCGTAGGTCTAGGGACAACATCCCACACATTGTTCCGCATGATAGAATCATACTCTTCTACCATTGCATCAATCCAGACTGGTTGTTGCACTGCCTCCTGAAAAGAAGAAGGTTTGAATGCTACACACTCCCCAACCAAGGCCATGTCGCCAGTGTATCTCTCGGGAGATCTCCTATGTCTGCGCTGAGAGGATGACTGCCCCACATTCTCTCTCACATCTTGCATCAATCTATCAGCTTCTCGCGAGCATTTCCGCCCATAGTTTTAAAAAACGGCCGTTTCGAAACGGAAACGGCCGAGTTGGTTCGTTCCATTGCCCTCCGGAGTGACTCGGTACAAAAAATGGCTCGGTTGGCCGAGTCAACCATGACTCGGCCGAGTCATGGCTGACTCAGCCAACCGAGCCGTTTCCCATACTGACTCAGCCGAGTCACAAACAGCGGCCCGTAACCCACTAAAACAGCAATTTAACATTATTTTAATGAAATTTTAAGGGGTTTGCTGATTGGTTTGGACTTCAAGGTATTTTATGAATTAGCTAAATGTTATTTGGGGTCCATTTCCCCCTCCCAAACCCTATTTAACACACTCAAATGCTCTCTACTATTGATATGCTATTCAAATTCCATGGTAATGTTAAATTCTTAAAGTAAAAGTGACATTCTCCTTAATCTTCATTTTCATCCTTTTACTTAAATTTTTAACATTACCATGAAATGACTCAGGATGTTTGAGAGTGGTTCCAGCCTCATTGGATTTCATATGGAGAAAGTATAATTTTAGATTTCATTCAAAATCCAGCAGACTTATCAGTTTTTCAGGATTTTAGAATTGGGGGATTGCAATGTTTCCATTGAATTTTGTCATGTATTAGGGTATGGAACTCGTATTTAATCAAGAGAACCTATTCCTCTATGTACCTTGATGTTAGTGACATTGGTTGTCGAACTCTGGGATTCGCTCCCAAACCATGAGCTTCTAAAAATGTCGCTCCCGCTCCCGTTTTCGCTCCTGCTCCCAAGTAACACAAAGAAGAGAAACCGTTTGGATCAAAAACGGTTAAATGATCTAGTTTATGTCCAATACAACCTCCGGCTCAGATGAAACCATTTGCTGAACAAAAGACCTGATTCAGATCCCATTGTGTTGGAAGACATTGATCCAACATCAGATTGGGTAGTGGAGAGGCGTCCATCAGAGTTTGATCCTGATGAGGATCTTGATTTAGATTTAGATATGGAGACATCAATTGAACTTGAACATGTTGTTCAGTTGAATGCAGATCCTAATCCACCAGCCTCAGTCTCACAGCCAGCAAGGACTCCAGTTGTAGGTGCCTCCTCTGCTCAGCCACGACAGAACCGCAGCCGCATATCTACTCTATCTCAGCTTGCATTTGCTGCAGTTGCACAGCCTGCTAGTGGTACCACTTCTACAGCTGCAGTTGGAGATGATGATGATGAGGAGGAGCCATGGGGCCCCCTGTCTGACTCTGATGATGATCCAAAGATTGATCGACATGATCTTGGCTCCTCTGGCAGTAGTTGTAGTACTAATACTGGAGTCTGGTCACAGTTTACTTTTGTTGTAGAGGCCATTTCTATGTGTTTTTTGTTTTGAGTCTTTGATCATGTATGACAATTGACTATGTATTGCCATTGGGTACCATTTTGATATAATGGATTGGTTCATGAGCCTACTTTGATCATATGTTGTCTTCCATCTATATTATAATCCTGTGTGTTTAAAAACATGAATGAAAATCTTTAAGATTATGTTTAAAATCTTTAAAATTATGTTTTTTATAAAAAAATAAATATTTAATGTATTTTTTACAACAACTGAGTCATTGAAATAGAGCCGGCCGAGTCATTACCATTTCGGAGTCGGAGTCGGAGTCGATCCTCGGCCGAGTTGGAGTCGGAGTCTGAGTTTTAAAACTATGTTTCCACCCGTCTCTGGAAGACTCTCCAACAGTGGTGGTCTCCACTACTGGATCCTCTGCATGTGGCTAATCCACATCATCAGGAGGCTCCTCCTCCTTTGGAACTAAAAGTTCCTCATCGCCATGCAACTTGAGCACTTCTCAAGTGACACTCGCATGGCTCTCTGCTCGTCCAACTTCAGATCCCTGCGCACTACGATCCTCTGACTGGCAAGTAGAAACACACGATAGTTGTGAGGTGCATTTGTGTACCCCACAAGTATCCCCAACTCAGTTGTTGGGTCTAGCTTCTTCCGAGCATCTTTGGTCACATGACAGAAAACTAGTGATCCAAAGATACGGAAGTGACTCACATCTGGTCGCTTCCCCGAAAAAGCCTCCACAGGTGTCTTCATCCCCAAAATATGATGTGGACTTCTATTCTGAAGATACACTGTTGTATTGCATGCCTCAGCCCACAGATGAAGTGGTAGGCCTTGGTCATGCAACATCGCTCAAGCTGCTCCCACAATAGATCTGTTCTTCCTTTTGGCCACCCCATTTTGTTGTGGGTTATGAGGTGCCGTTAGTTCCCGTTTAATTCCTTTTGCAGCACAAAAGTCTTTAAACTGCTAAGAAATATACTCTCCACCATTGTCACTACGTAAGGCTTTTACTTTCTTCCCAGATTCTTTCTTTGCCGAGGCTTTAAACTCACAAAACCTCAAGAAGGTTTGATCCTTCTTTTGCATAAAGTAGATCCAGCATCTACGAGAAAAATCATCAATGAAAATAACATAGTACCTTTGTTTAGCAGTGGAGGCTGTAGAGAATGGTCCACATACATCTGAGTGAACTCGCTCCAGGATTGCTCCAACTCTACTATCCCAATCCTGAAAGGAAGCTTTCACATACTTACCCAGGGTGCGTTCTTTGCTTGTGTCTGTTTGCTCCAATTTTCCCTTGGGTAAGCCAGTAGAAATTTGTTGCATGATCTTCAAGGCCCCGTGATGCAAGTGGCCCAATCTCCTATGTCGCAGCTCGCCAACATCTTGGCTTTGCACCACCTCTGCTTTGGAACTCAGTGCAGCACAGTCATCTACCTCCAGCTTGTAGAGATTCTCTACTCGAACCCCTATTCGCTTGGTCTGTCCGGTGCCGATATGCCTCAGGAACACTTTTCCTTTACTAAAGACTACATCATAGCCTTTATCTTCTAGCATAGCAACAGACACGATTCTTTTTCAAACCTGGTACATATTTCACATCAGATAGGGTGAGAGGAGCACCATGCTCCCTCTGAAACACAATTATACCTTCACCGGAGACAGTATTTCCATCATCACCCATCTCAATCCACATCTGGAGATCCTTCTCCTCCAATGTACTGAAAAGATTCTTGTCACCTGACATGTGGAAAGAAGCTCCACTGTCCAGGCACCAAACACATCCCACCATGGATGAAACCATGCATGCGATAAGCGAGAAATCCAACTCAAATTGTGAAGCTAGTGCATCACCATCAGATTCCTTTGAGGAACCCTTCTTGGATTTCTTGTGGGCAATGCATAGCATAATGGCCCACTTCATGAGAGTGAAAGTATCGCACCTTCGACTTGTCAACCTTCTTCCCACCATGAGAAGATTTGGATTGGGACGCCTTCCCTTTCCCTTTCTTAGCTTTACTCGCTAAAGCTAGATTTTCTTCGTCATCTTGTTTTGATGAAGATCCATCCCTGGTGCTCTGCCTTATCTCCTCCTGCATCAGATCCAACCAAACTCGTTCCCAATCTGGCAGTTTCTCTCTTCCATTAACCAAGTCCTGGTAGCTATGCCAGCTCTTAGGAAGACAGAGGAGTGCTAGACTCACCATATCGTCATCAACAGTCACGAACCTTACACTTGCAAGCTCATCCCTGCAGGTAGTGAGCTTGTTCAGGAACATAGAGATTGTGTCGCCCTTTTCGCACTTGATCTTTCGAAGTTTGTCCTTCAGCGTCAGCTTCCTCTAATCGCTACTATTCTAATAAAGATCTTTCAATGTTTTCCACACTGAAAACGGAGTCTCCTTCCCATGGAGGCTCGAGACAATGTGATCTCAAACTCCCTCCAGGAGGATTCTCCTAGCTCTAGCCACACACTTTTTCCCTTCCGCCAGTTGAGTAGCATCGGTTGGCTTTTGGACTTCTTGATCAATGAAGTCCTTGAGACCGTTATATTCCAATACTGCCTCCATGTGATCCTTCCAGGCTATATAATTCGAATTGCCATCAAGGGCATATTCGAGTCTTAAACCACTGAACGCCATTGGTGAAATAGATGTGAAAAGAACTCAATTCAATATTCAGAAACCAAACTTCTTACTTCTCCTGCTTGTATATTGTTCTTCCTTGATCACCTTTGCTCTGATACCATGTAGGAATTCCCACTGTAGATCACCTGGTAATGCCATGTCCTAAAGCAAAACACTTGATCTACTTCTACAAACAATTTAGCGGAAGCGTAATCGGACATGAGTAACATCAAGTATGAACAGATATAACTGAGAATGAGAAGTAATCAACAATAACACAAAAGATATATCAATGGGGAAAGCACCAGCCTAAAACCCCAACTCTATATTATCATACAAGTGGAAATCTTGTTCAAGTTACAAAAAGAATTAGCTCTCAAGCTATCCTGATCTCTCTGCACTCAAACAATACTGCTCACAAACTCAATAGACAGAGAATATATCTTCCTCAAGCCCTCCAAGCCTCCTATTTCCTTGCGCAATTTTAATTGGGGTCCAATGCTATCATGTGTGAATTGGCCACATCACACTCACTGTAACCTCAGGTCCAACTGCGCAATCCATAAGGAATAATATTCCTTTTGCGTGCAAGGAATACTCACCAAGGAATATCCTAGCAACTGATAGTACACTGTCCCTCCATCTGATCTCAACTGGGTCTCTGACTGAACTGACATGCATGAGTTATCCATGAGTGAATCTTCAGTTATTTGAATTACAATAGTTACATGCATGCAAGAATTAACTAACTGAACTCTCATTAATTTAACAAACTGTTAAATTAATCTAACTGGACTTGACTAAGTTAAACTAAGTCAACTAATTACGACTCATTCTTATCACTTTAACTGAAGGTTAAATTCTTCAATTAATGGAGAAACTGTTGCATGTCCTCACATAGACTTCAAGATTAAATTTCCTTAACTAATTAACTCAAGATGAATTAATTAATTAATTTCCGAAGTGTTGTTGATATCAAATTCGAATTTTACCTCCTATGTTTAGTCCAGGGACTAACTAAAATAAGAAGGGATCCTGAAATGCTATTTTTAGAAAAGCTATTTTTAGCACTTTCACTTTTCACCCATTGTTGCTAAGATCACCAATGGCTGAACTGCTATTTATAGCCCGGCTATTTATAGCAGTGCTATTTTTAGCAATTTCTATTTTTAGCATTTCTTGTTGCACACTTTCCAAAACTCCCTCTCAACAAGAAAGGGATTATCAGCAACCCCGATCCTGTCTCTGTGGAACTCGAACTTGCATTTTGACAATGCCTTTGTCAAAATATCTGCATCCTACTCCTCGGTCGAAATATACTGCAACATCATGATCCTCTTGACCATACAATCCCGTAGATGATGGTAACAGATATCTATATGCTTGGACCTGTCATGAAACACTGGATTCTCATAGAGTTTTATGCAACTTTGATTATCACAGTATATCACTGTAGGATCCATCATCTGACCAAACAATCCCACTAGAATCTTCCGCATCCAAATGGCCTCACATGCTACCTGACTCGCAGCCATGTATTCAACCTCTGTTGAGCTAAGTGCAACTGATCTTTGTTTCCTACTATACCAAGAAACTACAGCTGAACCAAGGTTCAAGATTCCTCCAGAAGTGCTCTTTCGATCTGATGGACTACCTGCCCAATCCCTCTGTCCGTCTGTACCATAATCCGTACTGTGTAGTGCCTCTGAGATATCTCAACACATGCTTCGCTACCTTCCAAAACAGCTTGGTAGGCTGAACCATAGCTTGACTCAGCTGGTTCACCGCAAAGCATAAGTCGGGTCATGTGTTCACCAGATACATAAGTGAACCCACCAGCTGCCGATAAACAGTAGCAGCTACTACCTCACCTGAAGTAGCATCCTCCTTCCTCCAATTCCCAGCTAGAGGAGTCTGCATGGGCTTGCACTTCTCCATGTGAAAGCGACTGAGTATCTCATTGGCATACTTGCCTTGAAACACAAATACTTCCCCATCTTTCTGCCACACTTCCATGCCTAGAAAGTAGTGCATGAGGCCCATGTCCTTCATCTCGAACTCTCTTGCAAGGTCCTCCTTGCAAGACCGTATCAGCTGCTCATCACCTGTCAAAATCAAATCATCAACATAAAGTACAATAATCAATGGCTTACCATCTACCATGATGTGGTATAGGCTCACATCTGCTTCACTCTTGATGAAGCCCACCCGGTGAAATAGCTGTCGATCCTGGTAAATCAAGCACGGGGTGCTTGCTTCAGCCCATACAATGCTCGCTTGAGTCAGCAAACATGCGACTCGCAATCGAAGGTCTCAAATCCTTCAAGTTGCTCAATGCATACCTCTTCCTCAATCTTCCCATTGAGGAACGTCGTCTTCACATCCATCTCATGGATCTTCCAACCCATCTGAGCTGAAAGAGTTAGCATCGATCTGATAAATGAGTACCTTGCTACGAGAGCAAAGGTCTCATCGTAGTCGATCCCCTCAACTTGTGAGAACCCTCGGGCAATAAACCTTGCCTTGTGTTTCTCAACACTGCCATCAGCTGCCTGCTCTACCTTGTAAAGCCATTGGGAACTAACCACTGATTTGCCCGCAGGTCTAGGGACAACATCCCACACACTGTTCTGCATGATAGAATCATTCTTCTACCATTACATCAACCCAGACTAGTTGCTGCACTACCTCCTGAAAAGAAGAAGGTTTGAACGCTACAACCTCCCCAACTAGAGCCATGTAGCCAGTGTATCTCTCGGGAGATCTCCTCTGTCTGCACTGAGAGGATGGCTGCCCAACATTCTCTCTCGCATCCTGCATCAATCTGTCAGCTTCCCGCGAGCGTTTCCGCCCGTCTCTGGAAGACTCTCCTGCAGTGGTGGTCTCCACTACTAGATCCTCTACATGTGGTTGATCCACATCATCAGGAGGCTCCTCCTCCTCTAGAACTAAAAGTTCCTCATCGCCATGCAACTTGAGCTCCCTCTCAAGTGACACTTGCATGGCTCTCTGCTTGTCGAACTTCAGATCCCTGCGCAAAAAACCCTGAAACCAAAGTCAAAAAACCAAAATTAATTATAGATCTATGTACAAAAATGTCAGATCTAGAGAGTGTGAGTCTGACTCCGCTCCTAGATCTAATGATCTGTGGCTCTCAATAGCCAGATCTAACGATTTAGCACAGAAAAATAAAAAAAAATGAATTTTAGAGAAGGTACTAAGCTTGAAACCCTTCATGCATCACCCATAAAAATATCTTATGATATGCCTGGGATCAAATATAAATTGGGCTTTTCAGAAAACATGGATCAGGAGTTGGCTAGTTCAGCCGAGAACTTCCCCAAACGCCTGATAATCTGATAATCAAGGATTTTCCTGCAAAACTCAATTCAGCCGTCAATCATAGAGCGAGAGAACGATAATAAAATTCAGATCTAATAGAGATACCTGCTATTATATTCAAAACTTAAATTCCATTCTAACCCCGGTGACTGAGCAAGATACCTGTACTCAGATCGCTCTTCAGAAAGTTATATCAATAGCCAAAAAAAAATATATGCATGAAAATAATACATCTTACAGCATTTCCATGAAAAGTAACACTAGCAGAAGTTAACCCCAAAGTCTTTCTTTATTGCTCATAAAAAAGATTACAAGAGAGAGCTTTTCGCTTAATACACGATCAAAAGATCGGATGATTCTTACTGACAAAATGACCCCCTATTTAAAGATAAATTTCCCAATGGCTAGTTCAAGTGATCCTTGTCAAAGCGATCACAACTGTTGATGAAGATTAAAATTTCTTTTAATCTCATCCGTCGAAATTTTAAATATTGAAAAAATTTCGAATTTTTCAATTAAATGCATTTTATTATATTCAAAAATCAAAATTTTGCATTTATTTCCTCAAAAGTTTGACTTTAACTTAACCCCAAGGACCTAAGACATAAAAATAATCAATTAACCTTAGTCCCTGGACCAGTTAAGATTTAATTTTTTAAAGGATCCACGAATTTTACCTCTGGAAAATTTAAATTTACCTAGGATTTAGGACCTATGAAGGGATAAATTATTTTTCTAACCCTCAAGACATTTTACATCATGAATTTTACATTTTTACATCTCAAGGGGGAAACCCATTTGAACAAGACCCTCACAGACTACCCAGTTCTGCGACGCAAATATAATCTAGCAGATCAAACAATTTGTAATAAAATAACCTAACCAAATAGTTAGGATTATTCCCAAATTACTTTTACATAAACTCAATCTAGCACACTAGGACTCCCCTAACATTCTAGTGACAAAATCCATTCCAGCTTTGGGGTAAGGCTGAAGGAAAACTATGCCGACCATGGGTCAGTGAGACAAAAAACCTTCCGAAATGTAGATCGTCACCAAAAAATTAGGTTTACCTAAACAATTATGACACAAATCTGCTAAGATTATTTACAGTTTACACATGCAGCAAGGGTTTACAATATAAGATGATCCTCAGGCTGATGATGATAGTTGGATGGCAGGAACACATCAATTAGGCGCTATCCCTTTCGCGAAAAAAGGGGTGTACTGCTATGGGTAGTTGACACATAGTGGTCAACATCTGGCTCTACTTGGGGACACGCTGCTACACTGGAGGAATGTGAGAATCCAGAATCTACATCCAAACAACACACAACAAAACATAAGTAGCATCCATCCAAAAATCATCATATAACGTTAAGCATAGGAAAGATATAAGCTCTTCATTTATTAAATAGTCTAACAACATGAAAAACCAAATCTAACTACAAAATGAAATACTGAAATAACAGGGCATAAGGTTAGAAATGCAATGCAAAGATGCCCCATGGCATCAGAAGTGTTCGATATAGTGCATACTGAGCATTTGCCTACTTTCAGGCAAATCTGTCGGCTGTTTCTCGAATGTGCCATGTCCAATCCTGCATAAAGTAGGAATTTTTCCTATCCGAAAATCAAGCTGCTTATGACCATCTGATACATCAAATCGCTTTCTCATTATCTTTCTCTTGCGTCTTTTCTTTGTGGCAGGCTATATCATTGATGACATGGAACATGTTGTTTCAAAACTCTTAGATGAAGTATGTAAAATATGCGTGACACATCTTTCTTCATTTTGCATCTGATTTTTATCGCTTTTTAATTTTATCTGGGTCACCTTCAATTAACCACTTTTCAATGGAACAAATGACCTCCTCATAATAAGATGGAGCTTGTTGCAGTAGATAAGGAGGCTTCTGATCTGTTGACATCTCCTTGTTTATCTCATTATCTGACTAATGTTGAAGTTTCTGTACCTTTATTGTTATGGCATCCATCTGGCTAGAGTGTTCAACCTTCATAGCACTAATTTCCCTGGCATGGTCTTCCTCCATGCTCAATAACTTATTTTGAAGACATATCTGACTAGCTTCCCTATCTTTTATTACTTTGTCATTCTTTGATTTCATGCCTATGAAACAATTTTGCATATAGTTTATCTCTTTCTTATGATTCGCCTGCATGGTAGCCAACTGATTATTATAATCAAATGTTGTGATGGTCTTCATCCATAGTTAATAACTTGTTTTGCACAGAATTAATTTCCATGTCATGATTAGATTTCATGGTTTCCATCTCCTTATCTCGCTTGGTCAGGTGGGTGTATAAAGTTCTCATATCCTTGACGTAATCAGTTACAAATTTTTCCTGATTAAGCTCCATATTTTTTTACCAACCGCATTAGTTCTTCTATAATTTGCTTCTCATTTTCCCTTTCATTGTCGACACTGATTTGATAACTTGTTTTTGTTTTTCCACTGTTATGGATTTGATCTGCAACGGTACAGGTGGATGACACATTTTGATATGGAGAATTGTCTTGAAATCTCTCATCGACAGTTGAACCCTTCACAAGATCACTTTCATTCTGTTGCATAATTTTAGGGGCACAAGGCGAGCTATCTTGATAAATGTCTTGTAAAGAAGCGAAAGAATCTTTAGGACAATTATTAAACCAATTCAAAGCATCACCTTCTAAAGAGAAGGCAAATAGACGCATTTTGACATCTTCATGATCATACTGGGGAGAACTACAATATATGAGCATTATACGAAAAAACTTGCATAGATGCGTTCTAACAGCGACTGAATCACCACCCGAGAACAAAGACAATTTATGAATGGCAACTTCTGGAATATCATGGAGAACATCAATAAAATGACACGGGGTAAACGAATAATCCATGATGAATAATGAGGGACCAAATGGATGACAGAGAGAGACCTTTGCTCAAGAAAATCGGGAGATCCACAAGAAGGTAGCTTCTAGTAGAAATTCTTGTAGAAATGAAAGAAGTGGAGTCGCCACTTGAACATGAATCTAACTCTAGGATCCAAAGGGAAACAACAACTAGATATAAGGGAAGGCTTCTTGTTTGAAAAATAATAAATGAAAAGAAATGGAGTCGCCACCCAAACAAGAAACGAATCGAGATGTCCAAGTGCTAAAAGTGCAGATGAAACGATAAATGAGATGACAAAAGATAAGGCGATGAAAAGATTAAATGACGCCAAGAAATGTTGCGCCGCTTGACAAGCTAATCAATGGCGGAAAAGATGAGATGATGAGGGAATGTCATTGAAACGTCGAGAATCAAATATCCCCGGCAATGGCGCCAAAAATTGTTGTCGCACAAAATGTCTAGCAGCGCGACAACGCTCAAAGTAAGGGTTGTCACTTTTGATCCTTACTCACTCCGTTTAGACTCTCTCCTAGACAAGTCAAGGGGGGTAGTCTCTAGGTAAATGGATGAGGACAGCCTGTGAAGAACATACTCTAGGAGATTTTAATGACGAACAACTCGACGAATGAATCCCGATTAATTTCAGATAAATAGATTAAACGTTAACGTAAACAAAACACGACCACAAGATAAAACCAATTATAAACCAGTGCCTTTGATATTTGAATTAATAAAACGAGTTATCCAGAACGATTTCCAATATGTGACGAAAAGTGAAGATAATCCATATAAATGCCCAACGTTGTAGCATGCAAGAGAATTCCAGATTTAAGATGATTACTGTTAATGACAAGATCTAGAACAACCAATATGACTTATCGTGCCCTGACCATAGAAAAATCATGAGAAATGCATTTAATAACACTAAGGAACTTTAAATTTAAATTTAAATTATTCCTCAGGCAATAATGTTTAATGGTAATTGAAAATTTTTAAATCTTTTTTATGTGACGGTAAAATGAAAAGGGCCTAAAATAAAAAAAATTAATGGGCCATAGGCCCCATTGAAATTTTCTAAATGTTAAAGCACAAACCCTTTTTATTTTATTTTAAAATCCTTAGTCACAAAAAAAATTTATGATTTTTTAAATGTTTAGGATTTTAAATATTTTTTAGATTTTTTTAGAATATTAGATTCTTAGAACTTTTTTAATGTTTTTTGGATTTTAAAATATTTTAGATGTTTTTTTTTAATTTTAATAATGATAAAAAAAAAAAATGAAAACAAAAGTAAATTAAAAAAAAAAGGGGAAAAATCAAAATGAAAATAAAATTCGAATCTCAAAAATTAGCGAGGGAATAAAAACCCAAGTTAAACTAAACAATCATAAAACAATGAAAAATGCTAAACCTATCTAACTTAAATCGAATTTAAATGAAATCAAAGGAAAAATAAGGATGCTAACCCTAAACCCTAACTCGATGAATGCATAGAGACCAAAATAAAAATAAAAATAAAAATGAAATCGTGAGGCTCCAAACTTATTAACCCGTATACATAAAAGAAATCGAATGTTTTTTGTTGTGTGTAGTGAGGAGCAGAGGACGTAGGAGGAATGGGTGCGGACAGCGGAAAGGAGCAGCGATTGGATGAGGAGGACAAAGCAACATAGCGAGGAAGGAGATACGCAAAAAGGGCAATGTGTTGGAAACTACGCGGAGGCAGAAGAGGATGCATGATGGAGAAGAGAGGATCAAGCTCTAGATTGAGGTTTCGATGAGCAGCGTAGGAGATTTTTGCAGGTTGGAAGCAAGGATGGCAACGACAGAAAGGAAGAAAAGAAATCGCAGGTTGGACAGCAGAAATGATGGACGCGTGAGGGTTTGATGGGAAGATAATCGTGGCTGCGAAAGAGGAAGGAGTAGCAGCTACGGGTAACAGCAAATGGGGATGCAAATCGATGGATGAAGTCAAACGAAGCTACGGATCGATGGAGGGAACTGAGCTGCATGTGAGGGACAGGCAGCGTGGAGATGGAAAATACGATGAGAGAGCTGCGGATTCGAGGGTTTGCTGGACGGAGGTAGAAAGATTCAATGGCAAATCAATGGATAGCGTGGAGTGGAGCCAGGTTAAGCAGTGAGGGAGAGGATGAGGTGGCAGCACGATGTATGGTAGCGCAGATGGAAGAAAACGCAGGTACAGCAAGGGGTAGCGTTTGTTGTGGTGAGGATTTTGCTGTGGACGGAATAATAATTAAAAAAAAAATGAATCTGCACAACAAACCCTGAAACATGCAACAAATAAATCTGCAAAAAATTATAGCTAGTCCAAAACCCAGGAATCTCACTTAAAATGTTGAATTTTTCTGCTTTAATAATGAAACCCTTAAAAACTTTCCAGAATCCATCTGCTTCAAATTTGATCTTGAAACCCTCACTAAAATTCCAGATCTGAAAAACTGAATTAATTCCCTGTAAAAATGATGTTGATGGACCTCCAGAGATCCAGATCTTACCCTCCAGGGCCTAGATCTGGACTCTGCACAGCTTCAGCTTCAGATTTGCAACTGAAATACAATAGAAAACACCCAAACGATATACATAATGACCCAAAAAACCCTGAAACCAAAGTCAGAAAACCAAAATTAATTACAAATCTATGTACAAAAATGTCAGATCTATCAAATCTAGGGAGTGTGAGTCCGACTCCACTCCCAGATTTGATGATTTGTGGCTCTCAACAACCAGATCTAACGATTTAGCATAGAAAAATTAAAATAAAATAAAATAAATGAATTTTAGAGGAGGTACTAAGCTTGAAACCCTTCATGCATCACCCATAAAAATATCTTATGATGCCCGGGATTAAATTCAAACTGGGCTCTTCAGAAAACACGGATCGAGAGTTGGTTGGTTCAGCCGAGAACTTCCCCAAACGCCCGATGATCTGATAATCAAAGATTTTCCTGCAAAACTCAATTCAGTCGTCAACCATAGAACAAGAGAACGATAATAAAATTCAGATCTAATAAAGATACCTGCTTTTATATTCAAAACTTAAATTACCATTCAAACCCCAGCGATTGAGCAAGATATCTGTACTCAGATCGCTCTTCAGAAAGCTTATATCAATGGCCAAAAAAAATATATGCATGAAAATAATACATCATATAGCATTTCCATGAAAAGTAACACCAGCAGAAGTTAACCCCAAAGTCTTTCTTTATTGCTCATAAAAAAGATTACAAGAGAGAGCTTTTCCCTTAGTACACGATCAAAAAATCGGATGATTCTGACTGACAAAATGACCCCCTATTTAAAGATAAATTTCTCAATGGCTAGTTCGAGTGATCTTTGTCAAAGCAATCTCAACCGTCGATGAGGATTAAAATTTCTTTTAATCTCATCCGTCGAAATTTTAGATATTGAGGAAATTTCGAATTTTTCAAATAAATGCATTTTAATGTATTCAAAAATTAAAATTTTGCACTTATTTCCTCAAAACTTTGACTTTGACTTAACCCCAGGGACCTAAGACGTCAAATTTAGCAAAATAATCAATTAACCTTAGTCCCTGGACTAACTAAAATTTAATTTTTTAAAGGATCCACGAATTGTACCTCAGGAAAATTTAAATTTACCTAGGATCTAAGACCTATGAGGGGATGAATTATTTTTCTAACCCTCAAGACATTTTACATCATGAATTTTACATTTTTACATCTCAAGGGGGAAAACCCATTTGAACAAGACCCTTACAGACTACCCAGTTCTACGACGCAAATATAATCTAGTAGATCAAGCAATTTGTAATAAAATAACCTAACCAAATAGTTAGGATTATTCCCAAATTACTTTTAAATAGACTCGATCTAACACACTAGGACTCCCCTAATATTCTAGTGACAAAATCCATTCCGGCTTTCGGGTAAGGCTGAAGGAAAACTCTGTCGACCGTGGGTCGGTGAGACAAAAAACCTTCCGGAATGTAAATCGTCACCAGAAAATTAGGTTTACCTAAGCAATTACAACACAAATCTGTTAAGATTATTTACAGTTTACACATGCAGAAAGGTTTTACAAAATAAGATGATCCACGGGTTGATGATGATAGCTGGATGGTAGGAACACATCGATTAGGCGCTATCCCTTTTGCGAAAAAGGGGGTGTATTACTATGGGAAGTTGACACGTAGTGGTCAACACCACCCATACAACTAGATCGACGATCATAACACTAGTATTTTTATGTGATTGGAAATTTCTAAAAGGGAAATAGTCCACGACCCCAACCAACATGGCCACTTGAGGCAATCTTATTAATGCAAAAGAAAAGAAAAAAATACATAAGATAGTTCTCAGTGCTCACAATCAATCATCAATCATGACCCTCCGTGCTCATTAAATAGAAATCATGAAGCCATAGATCAATAATTGTTAGTATCAAGAAGAATATGAGTCATCTCATCACTCTATGTCTAGAACATATCGTGACTGCCAGATTACAATGCATACTAAACATATTTTTACCTAATAGACACATTAGACCAAGTTGAACTTAACAAGTTCCTAAGTATCTAAATACCCTACAGACTATGCATTCACTACCATTGGAGCTCAAGTTAAAAAATTTGGGGCTAAAATTATTTTATTTGGCATATTCTTAGTGTATTCCCATTTGAATTTTCTCTCATTTTCTAATGCAATAAACTTCCCCTATTTCTAATGTCCTAAGGCACAAGGACATGTCGACACAGGGAATTGAGTGTTCAACACACGACACACAAACCCCACGAAACAAGACACAAGGGACACATGTATTTGTGTGTGTAATTATATAGTTACAAAAATAAAATATAGACATAAAGATGCAAATTTTTAAAACATTTACAAAATGTTGATACAAATAGTTACTACAACAACATTAACACTCTTCCCTTTCCTTTGACCTTTAGCAGCAGACGTCGATGATTAAGCCATGATTTTTAAAGAATGGATAAAGAAAAACACTACTATTGGAGAAACGAAATACTTGGGATCCCTTCAAATCTCCAAGAATCACTTCAAATCTCACTTTTTTCTTTAACCTATAGAGAGTGCGAGTGATTTCGTGCAAGTGGTAGGGAAAAAAAGGGACATGCCAGTCTTGCTTTTCACATCCAACATGTTAGACACGTTGGGATACACTAAGCCAACATGCTTGACATGTGTTGGACACATGTCCAAACTAAAATAACATGCCACACATGTACGCATTTCCAACCTGAAGCAACAGGGCATGTAGACCTAAACCTAGTGTGTTCATATCTTAACTAATGTCTTGACTCTTAACAATATGATTAACATATGAACTATGATTGAATTTTCAAAAATGTATAACAGTTGATTGTTAAAAAAATTAATCCTTTTGCATATATATTTTTTTTAAATCCTAAAACAATTATTCTCATGAAATCAAAGAATTTACGAGGAATGGCAAGTGCAAGGTCATTCTCTACAATCCCAAAGGAAAAACAGAAATAACTTACACCTAGGGATTAAGACAAGTTACAAATAATCAAGTAGAAGTTTATGCACTTCCACGAAGCCTTCTCTTAGGCTAACAAAATCACATCCTTGAAAGTTGATAGTCATTGGCTATTACAGTGTGGTTATTAAAGCAATGCTAGGGAAAACAACTCCTTTGGATAGCAAGCTTGCAGTGATCATTGCTTGAGCCAAAAAAGAGGTAAGCATCCATCTCAAAATTTCATTTTACCATGTTACGCATGTCCTCAACTCGGAAGCCAATCAATGGGCAAAGAAAGCCACTCTTATAGGCCTAGGGGAACTAGAGAAATATGGGAGGATATCATTATGTTATATCCCTCAAAGTCTTTTAAGAAATGGAAAGGACACATCGAACATGTATTAAATCTCAAACGAATCCTGATCAAGCATATGAAACACCTCACAACATGATGAAAATCACAAGGACAATTTCTCATCACTCCAACTTGCGAGCTCTCATCTCCACTCAGCCTCTTGAGTGCGGTCTCAAGGTTATCCACTAGCATTGTGGGATAACGGCACAAACAGGATTTGGAGTCTATTGCATCTGCGCTTTGGATGTTAGGGAAACCTCAGACCTCTAGAAAAGATCTCTCTCTCTTTGGGTCACCTGTCTAGAATTTTGATTTTATTACTCCAGATTTGAGATAAATAAGATCAGATAAGATAATTGTATTTATGTCCAACTAATGACCACAAAGTAGGTCAAAGGGACTGTTGAGTAGAATGATGTATATACAAAGCGGGAGAACCAAACAGTCTCCTATAAAAGATACAATGCATGAAGTAAATCAACATCTGGCCCTAGCAGAGAAGATCTAGGAGCTCATAGGTTTGAGGATCAAACCCATCTCTTCTAACATCTAAGATTGAATGAATAACATTGAAGAAACTCAACAAAGTCTGTTGGCCCAATGAAGAGTCGATGACAAGTGCAGACTATCCACTAAATCATTTCCTGGGGGGGTTCTCACGTTGTTGAATGCTGGAGGACCTAGTTCGTCTCCCAGGAATGGATCTACTGCTAAGATCTCGTGTGGCAAGGTGAGTTCCCACGAATCCTCACTGAATTGGGGTCTGGATACGTACTGGTATCAACCGATCTCTTGTTGCCCCTGTATGAAGGTAGTACCCTAAAAAATGTCATGATCCTCAATGTGGGGTCTGGTATGATGGGAGACTGAAGAATATGCACTCGAAACCTGAGAGCCTCCTGCATAGATAGGGCCAAACATCTCTAATCGGGATACCTGAAAAAGTCGGCAAGGGTCTGAGAATCTCTGAACAAGCAATGAAACCTTCCTCCTATCTCGTAGTAGACAGAGCATCCAAGAATGAAATGCACCTCGGTCTCCACTTCCTGTAAATGACCTACTTGGCAGAGTTTGTCTAGTCTATCCACCTGGTGGTCCGTCTCTACCTGAAGTCTATGAGAACCTACTCTGAACTAGCCTAGAGGAATGTGAAGAGCATGCACCCAGTGGTGAAACATATACTGGGGTCAAACAATGAGCCTGTCTCTCAACTCCAAGAAGTGCTCAGCATAGAAGGCCATCTTTAGGCGCAACCCTCTCAGAGGATTGACCTAGGTGACCTTGACGAACTGCATGTAATGTCCTCCCTGATGATCTTGTTTAGCTCCTATCTAGTAGGTAAAAGGTGATCTTGTTTAGTGTCTTGTTTAGCATCTAAGGAATATCGGAAAGGAAGGAGACGATCCAACTGAATTCCCACTGACTCTAAGAGATTTGAAACTCCTATAAACCAACACCTGGCTCGGCCTGAGGGAGTAGAACGGGCAATAGTCCCATATGAGCAATATGCCAAGTAAGGATATCGGTCCCTACTCTTTATCGAGTCTGCAAAGCCCTGGACATGATGCAAGAATGAAACCAATCTGAAGACCGTCTCAAGCCGAAAGGGCTGAGCTCCAAACTCTGCAAGGATGATGTGCTGCGATACTGTCAGTTTGCACCTAATGATGCGGCAAAGAAGAAGAATCTAGACTCTCTCGGCTGAAGCCCAATCTGACTCAAGTAAAGACGGTCCCCAAATCTCTAAGCCATATAGAACAGCGGGATGGATCAAGGTGTCCATGAGGCTCATCTTGGACGAGATGTCCTGGAAGTGATGTCGAAAGCACTCTCTCAAGAAGGCTAAGGACCCATATCCTTTGTTGATCCGAGGCTGAAGAGTTGGTCGCAAACTAAAGCGAGGACCTGAGAATTGTACCCCCAAGTAAGTATACGTGCTAGTGATCTCAATCTCCTCCCCTCTGAATAGAAAGTGAAGGTTTGAGGTTTTCTTCACCCCATTGAAGATCATAACCTTGGCTTTACCCAGGTTGACCGTCAATTGTCGATGATCACAAAACAGAGCTAAGGAATCTAGCTTCCTCTGTAATCCTTTTGGGGATGACAAGAGGAGGACCACATCATCAGCAAAGAGTAGAATAGATATAAGAACCTGGTGAAGAAGGCAGCCATCAGTGTCCTAGCTATGCTCGTGTAGAAATGCTTCCAACTCATCAATATAGATCCCAAACAAGGTAGGGGATAGTGGACAACCCTGTTTAACCCGAATAGTGCTTCGGATGAAATCAGACATCCCATGGGCTGCATGAAGACGACCAAGAATAGACTCATATAGGCGCATAATAGTGGTCAATAGGGTTGCAAAGATGCCAATATCTCTGAGTCTCTGGAGCAAGGCCTCCCTCGAAACAGAGTCAAAAGCTTTCTAAAAATCTACAAAACAACAATAGACTTTCGAAGAGCAATGTCGTGCCTCCTCAAATCACGGCGCAAAGGGTGAAGATGTGGTCAATGGTCAGATGAGCCAGTCGAAAACCTGCCCGTCCCCTACCTCTGAGTTGTCTCTGCTCAAGGTCACTAAAGAGCTTCCTATGTAGAGCAGTAGCATACAACTTCGAGAACATGTGACCCACCATGATCGTTCTGTAGTTATTGGGATTTGAGTTGGAACTTGATTTGTGGATTGAATGGATGATGTGGTGTGACCATGTCGGTGGAAAACCTTCACGGACTACATGGTTGAAGAGATTGGCCAAGTAGCTAACCAAAGCACGGAAACCGTGCTTAAAGAACTCTGCTTGGTAGCCTTCCTCATCGGTTGCTTTGTTGTTGTTCATGACCCAAATGGCCTCTCTAATATCTCTGTCTGAGAATAGGTAACAGGAAGAGGGTGGGGAGGTAACATGAATTTGGGCTTGCCCGGGAATATCATAAGGGTTGGAAGTGTGAGAGAACGTGGATGTAGGGTTGAGGTCAGGTGGAAGATGGGAGCGTCGGGGAAGGATGGTACGCCAGAATTGTTTAGGGGAGTGGGCAAGGAGAACAGAAAGTTCCCGTCTTCTATGAGAGACAAAGAGTCATTTCTTGTGACGAAGGAGACAATGATAAGAAGCTTTGAGGTCGGAGTAGAAGGGTTGAGAGTGGGTGAAAGGCTAAAGCATATCGAAGTTCTCAATGTAGAGTCTTGCATTCATTGTCGTACCATTTGTTCATGGGGCAAGATCCAACTTTAGGGGAGATGGAAGTGGAAGGAGTGGAGTGGGGGGAAGAACTTGAGTGCTGCTTCCCAAATGGCAGCTGAAAGAGAGGTGTATTTAGTGGAAACAAAATCAAGCAAGAAGAACTGTGTCTTTGATGGGAGTCTTGTGTAAGGTATGAAAGCAAATTGGTCAAAGTTCTTGGTCTGAATTCTGTAGTTTGGACTCCACATCCTGGTCTCAATTTCATCATTTTGGATCTATCTCAGGAGCTTTCTAGCCTTTGGTACGCTTCTTTCCAGCATTATATTTCCCAGGTTGTTTATCTTCTGGAATTCCATTTGCTGGGCAATATGTGGGGATTTTTTGGTTAAGGGACTTAGCACAGGCTTCAATAAAGTGCAGGGCACCTGTAACTTCTTTGTCAATTCTGTTGGGTAGAGACATTTTCTCTAGTCTCGATTTTCACAACCTTGTTCAGCTTGCAGGGAATTGTGACTTGGGAATAACAATGGTGGAAAACAGAGATGTGCTGGAATTTAGAAGAACCTTGAGAAGAAATGAGAAATACATACAGACAAAAAGAAGCTCTCTATTCTCAGTGACATTCAAAGTGCATGAGAACAAACACCATTGTGTTTTTCAAAATGCAACCATTACGAATGTATTAGTTCAGCAAAGAGAAAGAATAGACATCCTGGAAGCAGAATGCAGCATGTTAAGGAACTTAGCACTCAACCTATGCAAGGACTCTCTCTCCAGCTTCAAACAATAGGCCCTGGAGTATTCTATCAATTCTGCACTTTAAGGAAGAGGAGACAGTGCATCAACTAAAGCAACCCATGGACATCGAGCAGCTGAACTCAACCCCATCTGATATTGGTCAGGAAGAGGTTAACAGCCAACATGTGTTTTGTTAGTTCTTATATTTTTTAAAGTTAATAAACTTTTAGGTGTCTTTGTAAAGCAGGCTACCAGCAAGATAATATGGGATGTATTAATTATAGTATGTAGCAAACTCTGTTGTGCCATGTGAGAGCTGCTTATTTTCTCTTAGAACCTCTGGAACAGTCTCTTTGTGAAATTGCTATTACATGGCCAAAGCAGTTTTTAATACAATATTTCCCTGTTTCCGTGTTGAATCCATTTAGCTTTCCTCGTTTCTACCAGTAAAGGTTAAAACTTTGAATCAAAACCCAGGTTCAAAACCTCCCCGTAAGATATGTCGCCATGTAGATATGGCCAACAGAATTAATTACCCCATTCAAGACCCGGTGGAAATCCCGATGACGTTGACAGCCTACAGATGCGGCGTATCTTGGCAGACAACGTCTTAACAAAGGGCCGTTTACTAGTAAAAAAATTGTCTCATTTCAGAGTATTGGAAAATCTAATTAAAATGGCCGTAAAACGACATGGCAAAGGGCTGCAAAATAAAAGTATGCAATAATGCCGGAATGGCGCCCTTCCGGTTAAAATCTGAACCCTGAGTAAGTTGTTGGAGAATGTGTGCATACATACTTGGAACAGCTATTCTGCATTATTTTCAAATATTGGAAGAATGGGATAGAGACAAAGTAAAAACCAACCGTAAAACCGGAAGCACAGAACTGCCATTGCCACAGCCAACCTCCAGGATCTTATTACTGCCATCCGCTTGCAACAGCTCGGGAAATTCCTTCAGCAAATACTTCCGTTCCTGCATGATCACGCACGCATTGGAGTTGTGTTTGTCAAGTGGGTTGTAGTCTACCGGTTAAATGAAAACACTTTCAGTAATCAGGCCCGGGTTCACATCCCTCGCAAAACACGCTATCCTATTAATGGGGCAAACAGAGGTAATCTTAAATCACCCCATGATCAAACACAGGTTGTGATTATGATTGTCAGGCCAACAGGTTAAATAAAGATACTTCCATGCTCAGAGCGGAGTTCAAATCCACTGAAAAGATGAAGCCATACTAATGTAGCCAATAGAGATGATTACCATATCTGAAACTGGGCAGAAGTCCTGACCACCATGAACGAGACCATAAAAGATGGAAAGAATATGGTAAAGGGTTTACCTTGAAGAAAGTTCCTCTCAAATGGCGTTGATGAAAGCTCTGCCATGCCTCCTTGTTGCTGCAGCATTCTGTCGCCTCATCACCCAAGTTAATAAATCCATCACGTTGATGTTCTTTCGTTTCCATTTCATCTCTGAGATCTTCCCAATTAAAATCCTCGCAATAATACGAAGTATCTCTCTCATCTCCCTCTTCGACTGCAATTTCCGCGCCATTGTTCGTGTGCTCCATTTCTCTCCGCAAATTGAATATGAGATTGCCAGGTTCGAGTCTGTGCCAAATTAGGGCTATTTTGTGATTTATACTATTAACCTTCAAAACTTGAAAAAAAAAAAAAAAAAAATGTGTAAATTTATGTGCAGAGTAAAAGCAAACTGTTGGATTCTAGTGGATCGCATCATGATTAAGCAACCCCGCAACACTTTGTAGTTAGAATTTGTTGGAATGTGCAATTCAAAATTTTGTCCCCTTTCCATTTCTGTTTACTCTCGAACTCGATTTGATGCGAGGGTCTAGCGGCAGTGTGGGTCTAGCTAGGCCTTCAATCTCGAGCAAAATTATCATTCAAAAAATTTCTATCAATTCATCGAGGCATTGAGTTTTCAATTACATTAATTATATTTTAGATAAGTTTTAGTTTTTACATAATAAAAAAATCCTGTAAATATGTGATAAGGAGATGTGATAATGAGTACTCTGAGTTAGTTGATTAGTGATCGTAGTGTTATAAAGTAATATGTGATAAGGAGATGTGATAATGAGTAGTTTGAGTTAGTTGATTTGTGATTGTAGTGTTATAAAGTAATATGTAAATTATGAAATTTAAAGTTTAAATGTATGTGAGTTAAGCCAACAAAAAAATGAGTATTGTTAGTTATTGCATTTTATGATTTTTCTTATTACAATGGTTAGTTATGATAAAGGTATAAGTATTGAAATATCAAGAGCTATAAGTTGCATATATCATCATTATCACTCTGATAATTAAGATAAATGATGATTAATGGAGGTAGGTGTACATGTTGAAAGACAAAGACATATAAGTTGTGTTTGTCAACATTTTTTCATTTTTTTTACTAGCGGAATCAGTAACGTGTTGATTCCCGTACTCATGTGACACAGGGTCGATCCCCGACGATTGCCACTATAACCTCCAAGTGCAACTGCACGGTGCACAAGTAAGTCGAGGTTTGAACATGTGACTTGCACAATGGCACGAACACTTGAGATCTCTTTAGCTTTGTGTTTGTTGGCTAACAAGTCGCACCCCTGGGGTTTATGTCAACATTTTTTACTAGCATTATATTGCTTTTATTACACTACACTTAGACATTAACTTTGAGAATGCCAATATTTATGTATATGCATGCATAATATATGAGGACCTCAAAGAGCTTTTTCCAATTTTGAGAAGGTCATTATTGACCCAACAATAAGACCCTAAATTGATAAGCCAATGGATGACAAATCAATGGATTTAAATGGGTTTATAAATATTTGAGGAAAAAAATCTCATACTTCATGTAATACTTTGGAAAAAATACACAAATTTACGATCAACAAATAAAATAATATGCAATCCATGAATGGTAGACTGATTGGTTTGTGTGGGGTTTAGTCCTCACTAGGTCTCATGTTCAAACCTCATAAGGAGGGGTTGAGGATGGGAGCCATCTTTGGGGGAATTAAACTATTTCAAGGGGTGTCCAAGCTCAACTGAATTTCGCACAATCTTGGTGATCTGAAAATCACTCGTGAATGATCTCAATTAATTAATGAAGGTATTACAGACCATGTGTTGGGGTGTGTATATGTTATTTTAGGCAACGGATCGATAAGATTGCGAAATACACAGACACTTGAAACAGTAAGAGAAACACAATAAGCAAACACATAACACAACAAATTTAATAAGGAGTTCACCCAATCCTCCTGGGCTACGTCTCCTGATCCAACCTTCAGTAGTGGCCTTTTTTATTGTGTCTTAAAGCAGAGATTTTACAATAAGGAGCTCAATTTAAGTCTCACTTAACAGATGATGATCAGTAGGGTAGTACTTGGATTCCCCAAGCCTCTAGAGTACACAGACTCCCCCTTACTGGATCTCAACCTCAACTGGTCTCAATGGTATGAGCCTAATTTGGTACTCAATACCGGATAGGTATACACAGAGGACTTGCCTGAACCTCTCAAGCCCTCTCTGGAGTTCACAAACTCTCGGACTCTCTCTGTCTCTGTCTGCTCGATGCTGCCTTTTCTCTGCAGGTCAGCTCGACTTCTCTATTCTCTACAATTCGCTTCTTTCTCTACTTTTGTCCCCCTCTCTTCTTTGTATGTTCATGGCTTAAGGCCAATCTGCTCCCTGACTGTTCGTTTCCGCTTCCCGACTCTCTGGATCGCCTGCCTCTGTCCATTGGAATTCCCCTGCTCTGGGTCGTCATCGTTGTGTAACGCTACACAGAGAGGTGGCCACTTGTCACCTTACGGACTGAGTGTCAGTTTTCTTTTGAACGGTCGTTATTTCCGTTACTCCAAGATTTGCCCGCGAAACTTATCCTTCTGCCAGCTCATCGGTCATGCCGGACCTCAAATCTTTACGTGCCTCAGCCTATTTTCCCGTCGAATTCGGTCATCCATCAGGTTAATTCTCTGTCGTTAATCTGTAGCCTCCATATCCTACAATCTCCAATTATATCGCGGGGGTAGGTTGCTCGACCATTACTCACGCAATGTAAGCGATTTTCTCTCTCATTTGTTGGACACGCGTCGCCCAGTGTATGGCATCACACTGAACTCGGCCAAACCCGCTTACCACTCGAAGTGCACGTGATATCCTGTTGGTTTTGGGCACAGGACCCGCCTCTAATGGTTTTCGCATGGTTTTCCTGTTTTCCTCATGACTGAGCGCTTGGGGCTTTCCTTCTCTGAGGGTTTTGTCCTTATCGCGTATCAAAAACTGCCTCTGTTTCTAAATCTGGGCTTCTGGTTGCCAATTTGCGTCCATGCGCGGTCTCCATGGGCCAACGGTCAGCGAGCTTTGATCGAGGGTCCTCGCTGTTCCATGTAGGCCACAATTGCCATTGTCCAAAGGTCATTTCTGATACTTGTTATTCATAAGATTTGATCTGGCATAATTTTGAAACAATCATGAGAAATGTTTAAGGATCCAATTTGGATCACGGCCTTCCCACTAAAAAAGCTTTTGGACCACCAAAAGTCGGTTTTTAAGCATTGACTATGTGAGGATATAACTGTCTCACTTGTCCAATCTCTATCCATTTTGCACTGCTTGGTTTTGCACCCTTGAGTCCGATCCTGAGGTACTCAACATCTCCCCTACGCATTGTCCTCGCCTTCCTGTCCATAACTGTGTCTTCCTACGATTCATTGAGATATTCAGGTAACAGATCATCAATAGAAGGCAATTAACTTTGCTCTTTGGGATTTTCAATTAATGAAGGTTCAAATAGTCTCAAGCTGTCTGCATTAACGACTGAGTAGATGTGCATGTAAGCTGGTAAATCAAGGCGAAAAGCATTCTCACCAATTTTCTCAAGTATCTTAAAAGGTCCATATCTTATTGGCTTTATCTTTTTACCTTCACCTTGCATTCTGTCTTTGCTAATATACAACCAGACTTGATCACTAACTTGGAAACTATGCTCCATCTGATGCTTGTCATGCCTTGCCTTGTATTTGGCTTGGCTCTTTTCCAGTTGTTTCTGTACAGCATGTTGATTCCCTTGGATTTGTTCAATGAACTTGGTTGCCTTGTCCACATCATTGTGTCCATCAACTGCTATGTCTTTACCAAAGACAAAATCCAAGGGAGACCTTGGTGTGAAACCAAAACAAGTCTCAAAATGAGATATCTGTGTAGAAGAATGTTTTGCTCGGTTGTAAGCATGCTGCACATAACACAAATGTTCATCCCAAAGATTGGGATGCTTGCTGCAATAACCTCTGAGCAACTAGGTCACTATCCTGTTGACTACTTTTGTCTGCCCATTTGTCTATGGATGAAAGGTTGTGCTTTTCTTTAGTTTGGTGTCCATCAATTCCCATAAACTCGACCAAAACTTCCCAACAAATCGGGTGTCTCGATCAGATACAATGGAAGTGGGTAATCCAAAATGAACCCATACATGCTGAAAGAACAACTTCGTAGTTTGTTCAGCTGTAATCTGTTTATTGCAAGGTATCAAAATACACATTTTGCTGAACTTATCCACAACAACATATAAATAGTCATGACCCTTCCTAGATTTAGGCAGTCCTCCAACAAAGTCCATGGAAACACTTTCCCAAGGATGTGAAGGAACTGGTAGTGGAGTGTACAAGCCTAGTTTTCTATTATTGGGCTTGCTTTTAGTACACATGGTACACCCTCTTACATATCTAGAAACTGCCTCATACATTTTTGGCCCATAACAAAATCTTTGTAGCCGTGCAACTGTTTTACTTACCCCGAAGTGACCTGATATTAGAGAAGTGTGTGCTTCTCGAATTATCTTTACTCTTTCAGTTTGTGGAATGCATAGCTTCCCACAGTGATACAAGAGTCAGTCCTTAACATGATAATCCAATTCTTCTACTCGTTTGCCTTGACTTAAAGTTGCATATACATCTTTGAAATCTATATCTTGAGCATATTGTTCAATGTAGCTCTCATGCAGTACTGAATTATGCTTAAGTATAGTGGATGCATTTATAATAGGCCTAGATAACATAACTACAACTTTATTGTGTATGCCCTTTTTATATCTGATGACTAAATGAAACTGTTGTAAAAAACCCATCCATCTATAGTGTCTTGATTGCTGCAACTTAGTTTGGGAGTGTAGATATTGAAGTGGTTGATGACCAGTATGTATAACTGTCTCTTTGCCCATTAAGTAATGTTTCCACTTTTTCACACCCTGTACTAATGCATATAATTCTTTATCATATGTTGGATAGTTAACTAATGCAGAATTAAATGTCTCAAAATGATAACATATGGGTTTATCGTGCTATATCAACGCTACTCCCATGGCATAGTCACTAGCATCTGTTTGGATCTCAAATGGTCTTTGAAGATCTGGCAGTGCTAGTACTGGTGTTGTACTAATCTTTTCTTTCAAGGTGTCGAAGGCTTTCTGTTGTTGCCTCCCCACTGAAACACCTTGTTCAATCCTCTCAAAACATGTAAGGGAGCTGCAATTGAGGAAAAGTTAGAAATGAACTTTCTCCAATATTGTGTTGCTCCTAAGAAGCTTCTCACTTCTATAGCAGATTTTGGTTTAGGCCAGTTTGTAATGATTGCAACTTTAGAGGGATCTATCTTCAATTCACCACCCCCTACTATATGTCCCAAATAATTCAAAGATGTTTTGGCAAATTCACATTTTGAGAGTTTAACATAAAGTTTTTTCTCTTTTCAAAACATCTAGTGTCTGCTTAACATGCTTTAAATGTTCTTCCCACATTTTTCTAAATATAAGAATGTCAGCCAGATATACAATAACAAAATCATCAAGAAAAGGTCTAAGTACATCATTCATTATTCTCATGAAAGTAGCAGGAGCATTAGTTAAGCTAAAAGGCATAACCAGCCACTCATACAATCCCTGTTTTGTTTTGAAAGCAGTCTTCCATGCATCTTGTTCTGCAACTCTAACCTAATGATATCCATTATGCAAGTCTAGCTTGGAAAAATGAACAGCTTCCTTTAACTGATCTAATAGATCATCTATGCGAGGAAGGGGATAATGATTTTTTATCGTTAGCTTATTCAGTGCTCAGTAATCATTGCACATTCTCCACGTGTCATCTTTCTTTCTCACCAAAACGATTAGCGACCCACATGGTGATGTGCTAGGTCTGATGAACCCCTTCTCGAGCAACTCCTACACCTGCTTCTTGATTTCTGCATTATCTAAAGAAGACAACCTGTACATTCAAATGTTAGGCAATGGAGCATCTTGCTGCAAATTAATGGCATGCACTATTTCCTTTTTGGGTGGCAGACCTTTAGGTTCTTGAAACAAGATATCATATTCTGAAACAACTTTTTCTAAATCAACTGCTTGTTTAGCATCACAGCCCTCAAATACATTGGTTTTATCAGGTTTCTTTTCCTTTACGACCATCAATAAAAATTGTTTGCATGAATTTACAATCCGTTTCATCTGCCATGAGTTTATGAGAGTATAATTATTCTTGAGCTTATGAGCTCTTACAAAGTATTCGATTCCATCTTTAACGAGTAGATACTTGTTCTCAGCTCTATAGAAAATAGCTTTTCTATCATACAAGTAAGGACTTCCTTAAAACATTTCCACATATATCTAGAGGAATTTATATCTAACTCAACCTCATCTACAAATGCTGACCCAAAAGAAAACTTAAGTTTACATTGTCTAGTCACTTGTAGTTGTGCTTTATCACTTAACCAACCTAATGGGTATGGTTTCTTGTGAGGTGTAGTCAGTTATTCTAACTTCTTTACAATTGCTTCAGAAATTAAATTTACTTGTGAGCCACTATCAAACAAAGTATCAATCTTTTGATGTTTGGAAACAACTCGAATATGGAAAAGCTCATGTATTTTTCTCTCATTTTCTTCATCATTAATAGATTGTGCAGAATTACTAGTAGATGCTTCAGAATTTTTAATTCTTATACCTATGGTTGCAATGGTTGTTTCATTTCTTGAGTCTGACCCCAAATCTTTCTGAATAGCTGCAACAGTCTTCTTCTTCTTGCCCTCGAACTTCTCGGGTCTCAACTCCGGATGCAGAATCCAACAGTGCTCATCATCATGCCCATCCTTTTTACAGTGAGTACATGAAGACTTTGTCTTTTGTGCAGTGTTGGCCTTCCTTTCTTTCCATTTCTGTTTTCTTTTATCCTTATTCTTGCTTGCAATGGGTTTGGATGATCCCCCAACTTATGGGTTCCCATTCTTTCCTCTAGTTTCTAGATGCATAGCTTGAACAGATACCTCATCTATACTAGTGGGATTAAACACGAAGATAGTGTGCCTCATGTAGCTGTGTAGACCCCCTATGTACTTCAACAGAGTTTTAGGTGAGTCTAATGAAATTCCTAGAATCAAAGCTCTCTTCATAAATTCTTGAGAGTAACCCTGTACACTTTGCCCTTTCAATTGGCGAAGAGTTTGCCAGCTCATCATGGCTTGTTGCATGTAAGCTAGTGGATAGAATTGTTTTTTTATTTCAGAAACAATTCACTCCAGACAAAAAGAATCATACCATGTTTCTTCATGTCAGCTTGTGTCCTGCCTTCCCACCATACCAAGGCAGTGCCTCTGAGGCATAAGTTGGCCAGCTGAATCTTACTCTTATCTGAATCAATACTCTGCACTCTGTAATACACATCAATTTGTCTGATCCAATTATCCAGTTTCTCTGCATTCAACTCTCCATCATATATTGGTAAATCAAATTTAACATCTAATTTAATCAAAGATGCCTTCTTTTTATGTTCAGGGCTATTAGGAGGTGTGAGAAAACTTTCTTCTTTCCCTTTGCCTTTTGAGTGGTCATGGAGGAGAGATTCTTCTTCTCCTTTATCTTGTTTGGAGCTTGATGAATCCTCATCTTTATGTTTCCTAAAGTCCCTATACATTTCCTCTACCATGGACCTCATGGGCAGGAAACTATCTATAAATTGAGGGTCTGGCCCCAAGGGACTTTCTTCTAACATTTTCTTACGAGGATGGACTCTTCCAATCTCCAAGTTAGTTTTGACTAGCTCTCCATCTCCTAATTTAAGTTTTGATCTAGTTAGCATTCAACAGCAAAATCCAGCACAAGCTTGTCTAACCTTAAACAACCCAGAAGCTTTGATACCACTTGATCTAAAAACCACTCGTGAATGATCTCAGTTAATTAATGAAGGTATTACAGACTCATGTGCTAGGGTGTGTCTATGTTATTTTAGGCAATAGATTGATAAGATTGCAAAATACACAGACACTTGAAACAGTAAGAGAAACACAATAAGAAAATACAAAACACAACAAATTTAATAAGGAGTTCACCCAATCCTCCTGGGCTACGTCTCCTGGTCCAGCCTTCAGTGGTGGCCTTTTTTATTGTGTCTTAAAGTAGAGATTATACAATAAGGAGTTCAATTTGAGTCTCACTTAACATATAATGATCAGTAGGGTGGTACTTGGATTCGCCAAGCCTCTAGAGTACATAGACTCCCCCTTACTGGATCTCGACCTCAATTGGTCTCAATGGTATGAGCCCAATTTGGTACTCAATACGAACAGGTATACACAGAGGAGTTGCCTGAACCTCTCAAGCCTTCTTTGGAGTTCACAGACTCTCGGACTCTCTCTGTCTCTGTCTGCTCGTTGCTGCCTTTGCTCTGCAGGTCAACTCGACTTCTTTGTTCTCTGCAATTCGCTTCTTTCTCTACTTTTGTCCCCCCTACTCTTTTTCTGTTCGTGGCTTAAGGTCAATCTAGTCCCTGATTATTCGTTTCCACTTCCCAGCTCTCTGGATCTCCTGCCTCTATCCGCTGGAATTCCCCTGCTCTGCGTCGTCATTGCTGTGTAACGCTGCACAGAGAGGTGGCCACTTGTCGCCTTACGGACTGAGTGTCAATTTTCTTTTGAACGGTCGTTATTTCTGTTACTCCAGGATTTGCCCGCGAAACTGATCCTTCTGCCAACTCATTGGTCATGCCGAATCTCAAATCTTTACGTGCCTCAGTCTATTTTCCCGTCGAATCTGGTCATCCATCGAGTTAATTCTCCACCATTGATCTAGAGCCTCCAGATCCTATGGTCTCCGTTTATATAGTGTGGGTAAGTTGCTCGACCGTTACTCACACGATGTAAGTGGTTTTCTCTCTCATCCGCTGGGCACGCGTCGCCTAGTGTATGGCATCACACTGAACTCGGCCAAACCCGCTGACCGCTCAAAGTGCACGCGATATCCTTCCGGTTTTGGGTGCAAGACCCACCTCTGATGGTTTATGCACGGTTTTCCTGTTTTCCTCATGATCGAGCGCTCGGGGCTTTCCTTCTCTGAGGGTTTTGTCCTGCAAATCAAAAACTACCTCTGTTTCTGGATCTGGGCTTTCGATTGCCAATTTGCGTCCATGCGCGGTCTCCATGGGCCAACGGTCAATGTGCTTTAACTGAGGGTCCTCGTTGTTCCGTGCAGGCCACAATTGCCATTGTCTAGATGTCATTTCTGATACTTGTTATTCATAAGATTTGATCTAACATAAATTTTGAAACAGTCATGAGAAATGTTTAAGGATCCAATTCAGATCAGTTGGTGATAGCATCCCACTAGTGGGCAAATCATGCTTCCATCCAACACAAGTAACTGAATATTATACATTCTACACCATGTCATAGTAGGTAGGAATTATTGTTTTGTAATGGATTAATGTGGGAATTGGATTATAGTTTATTTAAAAGTTTTACAATATTTAATATATTTAATTTAATTGTATGGTTAAAATTATGTATTTTTTCTGGTAAGTTATATGGTTGAATATCTATATAGGTAAAGTATATACATCTTCATAATTAAAAAGTCCAGTATATACATCTTCATAATTAAAAAATCAAATCATTGTATATAGGGGTTTTTAATCGAAACAACATATAGTGATTTAAATTAGATTGTCATTGTTGTTATTTATCATATTAGGTTATAATTATTATTATTATTATTATTTTACCGTGGTGAGTTATTAATTCGTTGGGGTATTATGGGCAAGGCCCAAGATCAAATCTAATATTTATCACTATAACACCAAGAGTATATACAACATCCAGTAAGCCAGCTATAGCAGGAATTTATGGCTTAGCAAGAGCTACGACTCTACGAGGGTGGGGGAGCCTACTTCTTGAGCCTTATCAAAACGGGCCAAATATGTCCCCATGTGGGATTTGAAACTGAGTGGAGGGGGATAACATCCCATTGTGTCAACTACTTGGTCATCCCCGAGGAGACATGCTATCATTATTATTATAATAATCATAATAATATATTTTTAATGTCATGGCCAAGCCGAACATCAAATTGTTGTATGAGAGTCCCTTGTTTGTGGGACAAGGGTCCCACCTCTGTGCAGCGATTTGACTACTAACATTTATGAAGGGGTACATACTCTACCCCACTTTAAATTTAAACATGTGACCTCTTACAGGGAAACACGTGCTCTTAACCATTATTTAAGTATCGTATTGTTATTTATTTGAATCAATTTAATTTATGAGATATATATTAAGTTTTTTATTACTATGAGAAAGCAATTATGAATGCATATACAAGGAATAAAATAGGTAAATATATTGTCATTATAATTTAATAAACTTGTGTGTCACCTTTCCATGTACCCTTGGCTTTCATATTTCATCTTGTAATCATTTTTGAGTTGGTATTGATTTATTTATACTTAAATTGGAGAGGAGTGATTTTCTAGTTTATTTTTGTATATGTTTACTAACTCTTGGTTCCATTTTTCTTGAACCTATGTTATCATGCACTTTTGATTTGGAGCAATACCTCGTTAGTCCCTGCCTGGTAAGGGACATCCCAATAGCATTTGCCTCACTGTCAAAGTGCATTGACTTTGCATTATTTTGTTGTGTTTTTGCAATTTTAACCAAAGTTTCAGGAAAATGCTTAATATTTCTATTTTCTCGTAAATTCAAAAATAATTTTCGGGAAACCATTTTTCTAATTTTCGACTGGTTGAGCGAGCTTTGATGGGGCATAATTCCCCTATTAGGGGGCATTTTATTTTTTGTATTTGTCAGTGTCTAACAATTCATTTTAAAATAAATAAATAAAACCTAATTTTGTGAGTGGTCATTCCATCAGTAAGTTCTTTGACACAGACACTTACACTGACACTGTTATGTTACTGCTCTACTCGATGATGCCAAAACTTACACGATTATCGATTCTTTACGTAGATAGTTCAAAGGCGCTAAACAAATCTCCAATTAATATTTTTATATTTCATTGTGCGGAGCTTCTTTGTGTAGAGTTTTCACTGTGCGAAGGAAGCTTCCTTCACAAAGTGAAAGCTCCGCATAAGAATTCGTGGAGTATGGTCGTACACGTTGTCATCATTATTATGGTGCCATCCAACATTTTTTGTATGCTACCTATTAAATTGACCACGACGTTCAGCTACATTCATGGATTTCAATCCTAGAAGAAACAAAATATTCAATTCATTACAAAGCACCTTTCTATGAAAGTATGTGAGATGATGGACAAACCAGGAATTGACACAACATCGCTCAGATCTTACACTTTATCGCAAGACTACGACCATTATTGCTTGCAGAAGCTATTATTAATGTAACATCCCTAGCTAAAAATCCATGTAAAAAAATATAAAACCAAGGTCATGGGACATGTATTCCAAGCTTAATGTTGGGAAAAACATCCTAGTGGGTGTTCATTTCGATTATTATGGCTAAAGGAGATTGGCAAAGGCAATGGAAAAGGATTTGAAAAGGTAAATGGCATTTTTGGCACATTTATTTATGAAAATAATGGAAATTAGGAGAAAAGGAAGGTGAAAGGTCACAGGTTGCATGTGAGAAGGAAAATGAAGGGAAATAATGAAAATTGAAGAAAATAGAGGCTTCATTGATAAAAAGGATTCTAAAGATCAATGGGTAGGCTTGGTCAATGTAACCTTTTTCAGTTTAGTTTTGGAGCTCTCTCATTATTCTCTCTCTCTCTCTAAATCTTGAGCTTATAGTTTTCTTCGAGCACTTTGGCATTAGATCAAGGAATGAAAAGAAGGCAAGAGGAAGGAAGGATCAAGTAAGGAAGAGCAGGATCAAGTAGCTACAACAAGATTCTTTGTAGGTATTGATTTGCACGTGTGATTTCCTTGTTAGATTTGGCATGCATGGTATTGCATGTGGTTCTTTGTTGTTATGGCATGGGTTTTGCCAGGTGTGACAGTGTTTTCAGCCTAGCCTTTCCATTTCTGAATAGCCATGATGTGATGGGGTTCTCATGTTCGGTTGAGTTGGATTGCCAGATGGATTTGAAGCTGAGTGAGGTGGATCTCCAAAAGAAATAACACATGGCCTAGTGATCCCTAAATCGGATTGTGGATTGTGGTAAGGCCACTGGCCTAGTGACCCCTCAACTGGACTGTGGGTTACGGTAAAGCCTGGTATTATGTGCCTTGGTGGGTCTAGGAATCCTTGTTAATGAATGGCAGGATATATGATAAAGCCTAGAGGTGGTTTCCCTTTATTAGGCCTAGGAATCCTTGTCGGTGAATGGCAAGATATACAGTAAATCCTAGAGGGTGGAGTCTCGTTTTAGGGCCTAGTGATCCTTCGGTTGGACTATGGAATACGATAAAGCCTCAGAGACTAGGAGACAGGAAAATTCCTCACAGCGAGGTGGAGAAACTCGATGGAATTCATGCTTGTTTTGTCCTAGTGATCTAGTGAAGATCATGGTAAAGTATGTTATTAAATGTTTATTGTGTTGGCCTAGTGATACGGTGTGGATTATGATAAATCATAGCTTCTATTGATGAGGGTGAGGTGGTTTAGCCTCGAGAATCCCTGGTTGGTTCTTTTGGTTTGAGTCCCACATTCATGCTTGGAATATGACACAGGGGTGAATGGCTGAAGAGAGAATTGGCTCAGCCATTCTATGGTCGGGTGGAACGTGGCAGTCCCATCCCGGGTTGGTTTTTGCATTCATTAATAAGAGGTTTTTTCTGTGATATCTCATGTATAAATGTATTGGTTTATGTGGATATTATGGTTGATGTATCCTTGATATTTTTGTTGTTATTATGTTGGTTAAAGCGTGTTTTATGACATTGATGATGTATGGCTCTCCTCATGTTTTTATTTGTAAATGAATGAACAATGTATCTATGACCTAATAGATGACAATGTAGCTAATGATATAAGGGAACAATGTTTCTTAGCAATTCTTATATGATTATGAGACCCCTATGCTTAGATATGTTGCTTACACCTGTAGATTACATATTTGTGATATGTTTGACGAAATTCCTGTCATGGCTAGTAGGGGTCCAGTCAAGGGCTTGTTTAATTAATTGCATTTGTATCATCATTCCCTTGTTATCTTTTTGTTCTGAAGATATCATTGAATTCCGGGGAGCGACCTGGGCTTTGGGATTGAAAAAGTGGCTCAAATCCTAGGGATGTTGGCACAACACTTAGCAAAATAGTCCCTAGACGCTAGCATGCCATGTTGTGGGAGTGTCCAGAGGCCTATGGACGCAGGCATGCCCATATCATGGGAGAGTCCAGGGGTTAATTGGTCTAAAAAGTCAGTGGGACCTAGGGGTTGGTTGTCGAAAGGTTGGGATAGTTCATGGGAGTCTTGTAGCTTATGTGGAAGGTATGTATGTTGTGTTTCCTTCTGTTCCACTTCCTTAAGGTCACATAGGAGGTTGAATCTCATCATAGTAGCCTCTTGTCACATGTTTACCTCGGTTGGACGGTTACTTGGGTAGATGTGGGAGGAGGGTGTTATAGAGTGGTATCAGAGCGGATTGCGCTCTTTTTAGGTCATATTTGATACCACAGAGTGGTATCAGAGCGGGTTGCACTCTTTTTAGGTCATATTTGATACCACAGAGTGGTATCAGAGCATAGTTCACCCCTCAGATTGGATGGCTGGTATGTTGGTCATGCATTCATGTCAGTTACATATGTGTTCCTTATGCTTGTAGCCCATGTGCTTGTTGCATTTGCATGGTGTTGATCATGGTTGTAGTGATATTGTCATGTGAGGCTTGATGATGTTGTTGTTGGGATGCTTTAGTCATGAATGCATGTCAGTTGTGTATGCATTTGTTATGCATGTTAGTGTTCATGTGTTATTATGCATGCATTGTCATGGTTATACTTATGCATGTATAGTAGGTAAACATGCATTGTGAGGTCATTGTATGCAATTAGGTCATCATGATGTTATTGGTATGTTATGATGCTAATGTGTTGAATGGGGTAAAGCAGGAGATGTAGATCATTAAAGTGAAGTTGCAAGGTTGGACCCTGAGGCATGAGCTTGTTGTCATACAGGTTTGTATGTTGGGCATGCAGGTATGTAAGTTAAGGATTGTTATATGCATTATGGTTATGTGTATGCCTTTCATTTTATTGTTGTCATGGTTACATGTATGATAGATGTTAGTTGATTATTGTAGTCATATGCACGTGTCAGATAGTCATGAATGATAGTAACCTATGGTGATATGCACTTCTATTGTTGTTTTAGGTTATATAACTTGATGGTTATGTTATAGGTTAACTTGTTGTTGTTATATGATAGTTAGCTTGATGTTATATGTATTATGTTAAATTTGATTGGCCTATGCTGATGGTTAGGGTTATGACATTAAGGTATGAGTTGACTTATTTGTGGTAGTGTGTTGTACTAATCTAGACTGATAGTGCATATGTGATTGCTACGCATGAATGACAATTATTTATGAGCTTAGGATATGAATATGTTAGCTAGATAGTGTTATGGAAATCATGACCTTATTTATGTTTAAGTTGATGTGTTGTGAAGTTATATCGTGCTAATCTAGATTGATTGTGCAGACAATATAGCCTCCCCTGAGATACATTAAGGTATGATTTTTCTTATGTCGTCCATTTGGTGTTTGAATGTTTGACTATGTTGTTTATTTGGTGTTTGAATGTTTGGTGCCTATTATGTCATCTATATGTTGTTTGAATGTTTGATTACTTGAATGATATGAGTATGTGTCTATAAAATTTCTTGCTAAAATGATCTTGTTTTAAGATGGTTGTACTAATACATATGTGCTGAGACAACTAATATGTACTTGAGTGTAAGTAGGTAGTAGTTGTAGAATTATGTATTATGTATTATGACTGATGAATGTGAGTTGATTGTGAGTATGACATGGTTGTTAGATTGGGTAAAGGTTGATTTAAAATTAATATACATGATGTCTCGATGTTTGGTACGTGACACTGATATGTGTGAGCAGTTGTAGGGCAACATGCTTGGTATTAGCTTTACAAGGTAATACTTGATGTGCTTATATAACTAACAGTTGGGTGATGTGACAGTGCATAGTAAGACTCAATTGCAGCAAGGAAAAGGTAAAATAAAGGAACTGGGTGAAAAAAATTCCTTTGGCTATGTTTGGAAATCGCAATTCCAAATGAATGAGTGTTTTGCATACATGAAGTCTTCTTAACCTTGAATTTGTTTGACATTATGAGGATACATGTTATATTCATAAATATGTATCTGACAGGTATAACAACTTGTTCTAGTTATGGCTAGATTCATTAAGGGATTAGAATCCCTTGAGAGATGGTATAGATGTGTTCAGTTGCAAGCAAGGTGCTTGGCACAACAAGGTAAGGTAACTAGTGTATTGTTATGTTTATTTATGCATTGACAGTTATGTGTTTGTGGCAATATGATGCAGGGGATTGCATGGCAAAATAGACTGCCATGAAATTATGAAGAAGACTCAAGTTGAGCTTTCCTTTGGAATTATTGGGAACCCCTGGAGATTGAGTCATGGTGTTTGTTTCTAGTCTTGTGCCTTCGGTGTTTTGTGATTTTCTTTCGCTTGATTTGCAGTTATGTTTCCGTCTTGTGCATGGCCATGCCACTTTGTTTGCGGTGTCGTATTGTTATTGGTTTTCATGGTTTGCTTCTTGTTCTTGCCTTTTATGTTTTGAGAGTCTTGGGAATTGATTGGGAAAAGAGGAAAGTTAGTGGAGCTCAGGGAGAGTTGAATGAAACCTAGCAGGTAATATGAGAGTTAGATGAAGCTCAATGCACGAGTAAAGGGCAATTGAAGGAAATAGTATGACAACCAGTTGGATTTGTTTGGTCCATTGGGATAAATGATAGTGGCAGGACAATCATGAAACAGGTAATACGAAAGGTGAAGTAAATGGATTCGAGGCATCATATGCCTTGGCTATTAAATGGATCTGAGGCATCAGATGCCTTGGAAACGATTGTTCTCAATATTGTGAGTGATGTGCATAGATAAAGGGAGTTCTCTTAACCTTCACCTTATGATATTTAGTAATTATGTTGTGATCGTGATTATGTTTATGTCTATATATGTATACATGTATGTATGTATGTATGTCATTGTCTGACAGGATCCTGATTGTTTTATGCTAATATTTATGTATATGTATGTATGTATCCATGTATCTATGTCACTTTATTACATGGTTGTCAGGGATCATTCTTGTGGAGGAATGATTGTTTATGCAGGTGAATGGCAGGACGAGGTTCTCGGTCTTATGGGGAATCAAGTGGGAGAGTAGTCATGACAAATATACGAAGTCAGTATCATGTGGATATGAATTGATATTGTAGGCTTGTATTATGCCTATGTTTATGTTATGATAGGTAACTCTAAGGGACACACCAGTTGAATGAAAGTAGTGTGGTTTGCGGCATGTTGGGACAAGCATGGATAAGATATTAGAAGCAAGGTTGCTTGGTAGAGACAATGTGGTTTTGGATGTATGGTATTATTGTTGTGCATATGTTGTATATGTTGTACATGTTGCATCTGTGATGTTGTGTATATATAGTGTGTGTACATGTTGTTTATGCAATGTTATATATAGGGTGGTACATATAATGTTGTTTGAATGTTGCATATGCAATGTTGGGTATAGATGGTGCTATGTACATGTTGGATATGAAGTGCAGTATACATATTGTATTGTGCGCATGATGGATATGATGTGTTGTGTGCATATGGTGTTGTGTGCATGTTGGATATGCAATGTTATGTACATAGGGTGTTATGTACATGTTGTATATGCAGTGCCATGTACATATGGTGTTGTGTGCATGTTGTACATGTGGTGCTATGTACATATGATGTTGTGTACATTATTGTACAAGTGTTGTTGTGAGCATGTGGTGTCATGTACATGTTGTACATATGGTGTTGTGTGCAGGTGGCGCTGTGTACATGCCGTGCACATGGTGTTGTGTACATGTCGTGCATGTAGTATTGTGTACGTCTAGCATTGTGTACACGTTGTACAGGTGGTACGATGTACATGTGGTACTGTGTACACATTGTGCAAGTGGTGCCATGTACATGTGATGTTGTGTACATGTTGTGCAAGTGGTGTTTGTATAAGTGGTATTGTGTATGTGTTGTACATATGGTACTGGTGTATATGTGGTATTGTGTGCATGTCATACATGTTGGTTTGCGGGCATCTGGTACTATGTATGTGCATTGTGTAGTTGTGGTATCGCGACATGTGTATTCGTTGGGTTGTACTCTATGTACATATATGTATTGTGTTGTATATCAGGTGCAAGTGTATGTGTGGTATGTCAGTTGTAGGTGCTTGTATTGCATGGTGTTGTATGTCGTGTGTGGTTGTATGTGTGTGATGCACACACTGTGTATGTGCACATGGTTTAGGGGAAGGCACTAGGCGTTTGTCAGGTGTGGCAATTGATCCAGTGTAAGTACAAAATAAGGACAAAGGTAGAAGCTAAGGATTGATTAAAGGGTAAGTATCAATATTTTATTTCATTTTTATTATGCATGTGATTTATGATTATAGTCTATGATGATTACATGTGATCTATGATTCTAGTTTATGATGATTGCATATGATTCATGATTTTGATTTATGATGGTTGTGTTTGAGTTAACTGGATGTGATATGTTTATTCATGATGATTTGATCAAATAATTAGTTTGGCTTGTTGTGACAGGAAGTAAACATGATTACAAGTGTACCTTATTAACGAGCTACCAATGAAGTATGATGTGAATTTATTTCAATTTATTTTAAATCTAATGGAAGTTATGTGCTTGGTACATGAAGCACAAAAATACCAGGTTGGGTGGTTGAATCTGACTGCAAGAATTAGTACCAGCAATGAAAGAAATTGGAATAGGTAGTAGTATGCAGGTATATGCCTTGGTTGTTCGACCTTCTGATGTGAGGAAGCCTTGCCAAGGGATGGATCACCCGGGATAGGGGATGTCGGGGAACTTGGAAGGTGAGTGACTGCATGGAAAGGGTGACCAGATCGCCATGAGGGGTTGTGTATCAAAGAAGGGAAGGCCAAGTATGGATTTTTTTGGTCATTAGCATTTCTAGATGGAATCAGATGCATAGTGCACCCTGGAACAATGAGTTGATAACTATTCACTGAGAGGACAAGTGGTGCAGGATTATGGTGCTTGACATTGGATACAAATTTGACCTTGTAGTGGGTTCTGGAATTCCTGGGAAGGAGGTGAATCCTGGTATAATTTTGAGGGTAGAGGTGTGAGCCTCTAGATTCCCTTGTTGCAGATGCAGACATCATATCCTTTTATTTTTTGGTTGAGAAAACGTGCACGTGTATATTATTGTAAATACTATATCGATTTGGATTTATAAAGCTCCATAGATTTTTTTTTTTTTTTTTTTTTTTAGTGAAGAAAATGTGTATGTAAGTATATGTGGTTGTTATTGTAAATATCGTAATGAGTTGTGTTATAAAGCTCCAATAAATGATATGATTGCCATGTTTCAGTAGTGGTCATTATAAATACTGCAACGAGGTAAGTTATAAAGCTCCATGGGCAATATGTTTTGATTTTTAGTAGTCTTGCTAGTTATAGGTGTCATTGAACACCGAGGACGGTGTTCCCCCAAGGGGGAGGGTTCTGTAACAACCTTGTTTAAAAATTCATGTAAAAAAATATAAGACCACAGTGATGGGACACGTATTCCAAGCTGAATGTTGGGCAAAACATCCCAGTGGGTGTTCATTTTGGTTATTATGGCTAAAGGAGATTGGAAAAGACAATGACAAAGGCTTTGAAAAGACAAATAGCATTTTTGGCACATGTATTTATGAAAATAATGGAAATTAGGAGAAAAGAAAGGTGAAAGGTCACAAGTTGCATGTGAGGAGGAAAATGAAGGAAAATAATGGAAATTGAAGAATAGAGGCCTCATTGATAAAAAGGATTTTGGGGATTAGTGTAACCTTTTGTCAGTTTAGTTTTGGAGTTCTCTCATTATTATCTCTCTCTCTCTCTCACTCTCACTATTGAACACTTAAAGTTTTCTTGGAGCACTTTGGCATTGGATCAAGAAAGGAAAATAAGGCAAGAGGAAGTAAGGAGCAAGCAAGGAAGAGAAGGATCAAGCAACCATAGTAGGATTCTTTGTAGGTATCGATTTGCATGTGTGTTTTCCTTGCTTGATTTAGCATGCATGGTATTGCATGTGGTTCTTTGCTACTATTATTGAAGAAAGTGTAACTAGGTTCAGTCTTCATAAATGTACTTTTGATATTTGTATTTATACAAGAAAAGAAATATTATTTTTGTTATATTTATCAATGAGTTTCTTGCTCATTGAAATAGGTCTAACACATGTCAAAGTGTTATAGGTAAGTCAAAGAATCAAAAGAAAATGCTGAAGACCCTTAAGGGCATGTTACACCATGTATATATTTGTATAAGAGTCAAAAATATCCCTCCAAGCAAAGTCACAAGTCCTCCATGCAACAACATCACCAAAGAAGTAATTCCTAAGAAGAAAACTTAAGTCAACCTAAAGTCTCCTAGTTGGCCTAAAGCAGGGACAAACCTCTATACATAGAGGTTGTCCACTCCTCCAATGACAAGCAATCATACCTCTGAAATCAATGAGCAAAGGAAGACTGAAAAAGGGTGAAGAAAGTCGAAGTAAAAGGAGCCTCTAGCGTAGCGAAGAATGAGAAGACAAAACCGAGGTTTAGAGGGTTGTTCTAGGGGTAAATCACAGTCACACATGTGAGAAAAGGAGGTCTCTTTGTAGTCATAACAACAATAACATAATTGTCTCATATCTCTCATTGTTTGCGCTAGAAACTTAGGCCTATAAGGCCTCCCACTAGAGAGAATAAAAGTCTCTCCCAAGCGAAGGTAAAAGGAGTCAAATATACAAAGAAATCTCCCACACGTGCGAGAAACTATGGCTACAGTGTTGTCATATCAAGTCTACAACTACACATCAAGAAGAAGCTCGGTTGGACAAGAGAAGGAAGGTATCTTCATAGGTGAAGGATCTCACTAAGTATCAAAGATAAGTATCTCTTCTAGAGCTCACATAAACAAGGTCTATCACCAATTGCCAAAGGAAGAAGGAGGACAAAGTTCTGGGGAATGAAGTGTCGGAAGAAGGAGGACAAAGTGTCGGAAGAAGGAAGGACTTGACTTGTGCTTGGAGGATATTCTTGTTAAGGGTCTAGAGTAGGGTTTGGCATTGATCAATAAGAAGTTTAATAAGAGAAATTTATGAAAGGGTTTTCCTCTCTAAGAGAGAGAGGTTTTGCCCTGGCAAAGAGCCAATATCTTGTGTTATTGTTTCTTGTGTTTTGGTAGCATTGTGATGAAGTAAACACACATACAATAATAATAAGAGAAGAAGATCAAGCTAACAAGTTAAATTTAAAAAGTGTTTCACAAATTGTTATCAAGTATAGAAGAATCCTACTATATCTAATCGCCCTAGATTCTTCAACATGGTATCAGAGCTAAGGTGACACATCAAGGAAAGGGCATCTCAAGAACACTCATAACATAACACATCAAGGAAGGACATCTCAAGAACAACTACAAGGTAGAAGCATCAAGACAAGAAGTCTCAAACATATCAAGGACAAGAAGGTATACCATCTACTATTCATCAAGGAAGACTACTAAAGTGAATCCTTTCATATAAAGGCACCTTCAAGAAGATCAAGTAAAAAAGAGACCTAGATCAAGCTACACCATCTTCAAGGGAAGAAGAACTAAATGTCAAGTCATCACTCTCCAAGCAAATCTCATAATCAAGCAAGTTTATTTGAAGAAATAAATTTAAAGGGCATCAAGATCCAAGAAGGAAAGCCGTCAAGTCTTCAAGAAGAAAGCAAGTCCACTACATCTCAAACTCTATCAAGTATGTATATATGTCCCCTCCTAAACATACATCAATTTATTTTTGTAAGGAAAGTAGAAAATTGGTTGGGACCACTAACTTCCTTGCATGGAAGAAGAGGACTGATTTACTTCTCAAAGAGAATGAACTTCTAGACCTCATCAAGGAAATATCACTATCCCTGCTAAGGAACAAACTCAAGCCTTAGCCAAGTACAATAATGATGAGATAAGAGCTCAAAGGATTCTAATAGAATCGATCAAAGTCTCTCTCATTCCTTATGTCTCCAAATTTGAAACATCAAAAGAAATATATGATAAATTAATAGAGCTATTCTCGATAAGCACAACTGGAGAAGCGATACCTCTACGAAATGACTTGTACAAGATGAAGATATCAAAGGAAGGAATAGCTCCCTACTTCATGAAGATCTCTGAGATGAGGGATCTACTTCAAGAACTAGGAGAAGTCATGTCTAACAGAGAAATGATAACTATAGTACTCAATGTTGTACTTGAGGATTGGGCAACTTCACATCAAGCATATATGCCAAGCAGGAAGCTACCCCACTAAGTGAACTATGGTCTCTATGCAAGATAGAGGAAACTAGACTCAAAGGCAAGGATGATATGGGATCAAAGGAGAAAGCATTTGCTACCATGGCCAAGAGAAAGGGAAAATTTGGCAAATTTGGTCCACGAAGAACAAGCAATAGAGATATGTCCAAAGTCCAATGCTTTGGATATCAAGAATATGGACAATACAAGAGGGATTGTCCCAAACTTAAGGACAAAAACAACAAGAGAAAAAGGGAAGAATCTCAGATAACTTCAGAAGTGAAAGAAGAAGACAAGAAGCAAAAGAAGGAAGATCCTCCAGATCTCTACTATGACTAAGTCAACCTCTTTACTTAAGTCTTATTTCAAAGTTAATAGGAGCATGTAGAAATAGAATAAAATGCCTAGTTAAATATATCTTCTAGAATATATGAGCATGGTGTAGATATAGCTCAAGATATTCATGTAGAAGGAACATACCTATTATAGGTCCTCATCCACAATGAAAGAATAATTGATCATGATTAAAATCCTAGAAGGTCTCTATCATCAAAAGGAAGAAACATTTGTAGGATAAGGGTCTTCAAGATCGTCTGATATAATATTCAAAAGAAGGTTCATAAATAAGAGCAGATGTCTCATTGGGAGTCCCATTCATGAGATTCAAGAAAGGATGATATGCATACAAGAAAATATGAAGCAAGAAAGGCTACACCAATCAAGAAGAACCATCAAATGAAGCCAAGATTATCAAAGCAAAATCAAGATGAGGTATGTATACATCAAAGTTTAATTTGTGTCATCATATATATTATTGGGCCATGGAAATAGTTATAAAGCATGATCAAGTATAAAAGGATCTCTTTCACCCATGACATGCTCGAAGGCATGTACTACAATGCAATGAAGGTCAACATAAAGAAGTGCTCTCATAAGGAATATAAAGTGGTTGACTAATCAATCTAAGAAAAGGAAAATGAAGAAAGAGATCAATCATATTAAGAACACCATGGTCACAAAGAATCACTATCTGACAAGATCCATTAAAGACATCTCCTAAAAGAAGGCATGACAACTCTGACAAAGGAAGAAAAAGATCAAAGTACCCTTGACACCCATGAAGGCCTTGGAGATATCAAGATGCAGATAATTGATTCCACTCTACAAAGATCTCATGATGGAGAGCCACCTAACAAAAACACTATTTGATGTTGAAATTGTTAGTGTTTGTCAGTCCTCTCAGTTACCAGTGATCAAATATGCTCTTACAAATTTTTTTGTTAGGGTCCTAGGTCAAATTTTTATGTCTTAGTAGGTCTTCAAATAAAAATTTGGTGACTGGTTAGTTCAGTTAGGTTATTACTATTCCTTTCACCTCCATGGTCAATGGACATCATCATGGTCAACTCATTCATCGTTGAAAGAGTTCCATAGTCGTCATTGTCATCATTGAGTTCATATTTCCATGTTGTGTCATCATTAGGTAATAGGGTTAAAATCATGAAAATTGGTCATTTCACCATCAAAATCATCATTACAGAAGGTTGCTTCATCAATTTCAGGTTCCAGAGTGTCATTTGCAAGTAAGTGGGTCATCTTATACCTTGTTTCACTTCAATTCATGCTTGGAAGGATCAATTCCCTCTTCTAGGGTTTTGGTTTCATTTGCTTGGTTTCATAATATCATTGATAAATTGCTAAGAAAATCCTTAATTTTATAGCTCACTCACTTTCCCCCACCTGTTATACACCTTCCTAAACACTTCCCCTCATTCCTATCCCTCAATTTCATCATTTTCCCACAAACCCTAGCCTAGACTACACTTTCCTAGGCTAGGTCCATGTTTTTCCCTTTTGGATCCCTTCCCCTCACTCATTCCCTAAAATTCCACTTCCCCTCACTCCATAACATCCATCACTATCTCCCCAAATTTTCCTAAAAATTTAGAGACCCCCTCATCTCCCTCAATTTCAAAAACTGCCCAAATCCCATGTTTTTCCCTACACCAAACCCTAAATTCCCTTCCTACTGAGCTAGGGTATCACAATGGATTCAGAGACCACAACCACGGATAAGAGGAAGCATAAAGGATTCCAAGGAAAAGAGATCTCAAGAGAGCCCTTGAGCTGCAAAAATAAGTTTCTCCACCTAGAGGTCAAATCAATGTGAATGACTTAATTGCTAAAGAGATCAATGCAGACATAATATATTGGCTTGACAAGGTCAATTTCCACTTAGAGAAGTTCCTCAAGAAGGAAAGGAGGGACAATAACTTGCAAAGACATATGACCATGCATTACTACACAAAGAACAAGGTATCCCAAGTCAGAATCAAGAAATTGAAGAAAAATCTCAAGGAAACCCTAATTAGCCAAAAGGACAAAGACAAGCTTGATCTACTTGTTAAGGCCTCTCTCATGGCATGACATATCATATGATGACTTCACTGGCCAATTTTGAAGAAATTTTGAGAATTTTTTGTCATATTGGAAATTTTGGTAGTTTTTAGCTTGTTTTGAGACTCATAAACAACTATAAGCACAACGCCTACGGGCTATGCTTTTTCCTCATGGCTCCTTTTGCCAAAAACTCACCTCCATTGGATAGATAATGGCCTAGTCATCTCAGCTATCCACTTTTGCAAACTTGTCAGCAAACAGATTGGGAGAAAATGTCAAAAAAGTGGTCAAAAAGTCACTTTCTGCCATTATTTTGAAACAGGCGCTGCACATATCAAAGTAGTCTTAGGAAAATCAAATTTTCTCCCTGTTGGAGTGTCCAAATAACTTTATTGATGAGTCAAATGACAAATAGAGATCCAGATCTTTCTAATGAGCTATCAAGCTCAAAATTTGGGGCATAGGATGCCTCCAAAATCCTCCTACAAGGCAAGCACTATGCATATCCCTGTCAGAGCTTTTCTTCATCATTTTTTCACCAGATTTCGACCTAATGATGTAATTTTACTATTTTGATGTCCTAATGATGTAATTATGGGTAAATAGGCATTGTTAGAATAATTTTGACTTAGATTCATGCTCTTAAAAGTTGATTTGAGGTCAAATGTATCAGGTTTTTCTAAATGGAGGGTTTGTTTGAACCTCCCTAGTCTTTAGGGTTTTGGTTGAGATTTTCATGTAAATGATGCTACATTGAGGGATTTGACTCTTGAGAGTGGGGAAATGATTTCTTGGTCTATATGAATGTATTTTTTAGTCAAAAACAGGGTTGGACATCAGAGGTGAGAACACTTGTAGCTTGTATTTCAACTCTTTATTCAGAAAATCAAAGGAGCAGTTTGCAACTATTATCTAGGAATTCATGTGTAGTGAGTTTGTGATGATGTATTTTCTCTGTTATAGTTTTTTATGAATGTTATACATCTCTCCTTTCCATATCTTATTTCTTCAGTGATTTTCCTTAAAGGTTATAAGAAGAATTCTTTGCATAAATCTATGTTTTGATGGGAATATCATTTTGTGTAATTTTCCTTCTTACTTAATGAATTCATGGTGCACATGCTCATTAATACTTTTTTCTCTTTCAAACACTACACCAATAAACCCTAAAGCCATCACAAAAGAATTCCTACCTTGATCCTCTATATCTTTGTTGCTATAACCCTTTGATCCTTTGACCTAGCTACTTAGTTTTCATCCCTTATCTAGCACCAAAACCCTAAAACTCAAAACCTACCTGAGCCTAGCATATCTAGCCTAATATTCTTTCACATTCCAGTGAACCTTTGGCTATGATTTCATAGAGAAAGCCCTCTTTGGTTTGGTAGGGCTAGCTACCAAACTGAAAGCTTGGTTTGATGTTATCTCTGTTGATCTTCTCCTCAGTCTGGGACATTGTGGAGGATAACATTTTGGTGTTGTTATCGGGGAATGAAAGATCATATCTTCCCTGGGAAAGAACGACAAGGATCATATCTGACCTGCTGATGGTGAACAATGATCGGACACAAGAAAGGTTGTGCATCTTTCACCTGGCGACTCTAGTGTCGAAGAATCCAAAGGTTTAAAATTTTCATGGCAACTCCAAATCAATTTCAAATTTAATTCAAAGACAGTACTGGAGGATCAACCTTACCAATAGAAAAATGAAAGGATAATATGGGAAGATCAGGTATTCAAGTTGGAATTTCATCCAAGACTTCATGTTCTTTATTGTAAATTATTTCTTCTCTTTTCCTGAGAATGTCAAGAAGGTTTTCCAGAGTATACTGTATTTGAGAAAAGATCCGAAACTCGCAATTGATTCCTTTCCTTTAAAGATTGTGAATACAAATTTTGATTTTGAATAAGACCCTTCTTCTAAATCTTATGTTGACCATCTTCAACTTGATGAGCTTCAAGACATCAAGACTAATCCTACAACTTCTATACATACTCTTACACCTTGTAAAATTCCAGATAGATACAAGTCACTCATCTTACCTCCTATACTCCATGATTTTCCTGAAAATTATTACAAATATCTTCCCAGGTTTGATCGAGAATATGGTAACATCACTGCTGAAAAACACGTTCAAAATTTTGAAAAATTTCTCGACCTTTTTGAGGTCAAAGAAGATGATGCCAATATCAGGATTTTTGCTTTATCTTTGCAAGGCAAAACCAAGAAATGGTTCAAGAACTTGTTGGCTGTAAGCATTTTCAATTTCCATTAGTTTGTGAAAGTATTTCTTGATAAATGGGTGATAAAGAGGAATCCTTTTCTGATTTTAAAAGAATATAATAATTCAAAAAGACAACCAAGTGAAACAATGCAACACCTTTCAGCTAGATTCGATCAAGTATACCATTCAATGCCTACTGATATAAAACCGCCTCCCGGTTTAGCTCTCTTACACTACCCAGATGCCTTTGATCTGGAAATGGTGTTTCAATTGAGAGAAAGGAACACTATAACACTCGAAGAAATGCAAGACAATGCAATAACTGTGGAAGCTAATCTGTTGGTCAAAAGGTCAAAGTTGAAGGACGCATAGAGGGAGAACAAGAGAAGGAACACCTGACATCTTCTTAAGTGAAGCTTGACATTTTGGTGAGCAAAATGGAAGAAATGATGCAAAAGATCATCATGAGAGATGAATTTGCTGTTCAGAAACACCATGTCCCACTTATTGCAGAAGAAAAAGAGGTTGTTGACCCAACCATTATCCTACTCATTCTAGTTACCATAGATTTGAAAATTATTGTTTTATGTATTCATTTATGAACAGTCTTGAAAATGGATTTGTAGATCTACCCGTGGAGGATCAATTTGCTGATTTAATGAGTATGCTTGATGTCATTCCTTATAATGATGAGTTATCCAAGTATGATCAGTATGATGATGATTATATTGTTGAAATAGAGGCTCTCTTCAAGTCAATCAGTGGCATGTTGTTGGGAGGAAGAAGTTCAATTACAACAACACAAATACAGCACTTGACCTGTGCATATCAATCATGACAACAATGAAGAAAATGCAGAAAATTTCAGAGTAAGTCAAAGGTCTTTTCTTTTGTATTTCCCTTCATGTCAAATTATGAGAGAAAACTTTCCCAAGATTAGAAATCAATAGTCCTTTAGTTTTGATATTGAGCATGTAGAAGACAATGAACTTCCTGATCTTGATTTCTTACCCTTGTGTTTCTCCCCATTTACAAAAATAACAGAAAATTGGAAGGTTGCTAAGGAAGCAAATAAGCAAGTTGAAAGTAGTTAAAAACCTTCTCCTGAGCTCGTTGAGGATGTTATTTGTAATATAGAGCCGTTTTCTAGTCCGCAATCACAGTTGCCAAGCAACATTCAATTTGAAAATGCAGTTGAAAGTGTGGAACATGAAGATCTTATGCAAAATCATTCAGTTTCATCAAAACCGATCCACAACAGGTTACAACAACTTCCTCATATTTGTAGTGATCCAGTAGGCAATTATTTGGATGAGTTTTGTAGTTAGAGTGGTCTCCTTTGGTTGTTTATGAGCTTGAAAACATGGGTAAGGGAGATTTAGCCCAGCAAACAACATTGTTGTCTTGTTCATCAACAATCACATCACGTTCATCACAATGGTCATTGGAAGTCTTGTTGCTTTATTATGACAATTTTAATTTGAAGTTCTAGGAAAGCAAGGATGCAGATGAAAATTCGAAACCATGGTATGAAGACCGCCTAGAAAGGAAGTGTAACATGTGAGATCCTCCATTTGAAAATCCTTTTGCTGACGTGTTGCAGTCATCAAAAGAGGCAATGTTTCATGATTTTCAAAACCCCTTGGGAAGTGTTTTGCAAGCATGGGAGAAGGTGAATGTTGTTTTGTTTGTCAGCATAAATCTTGGTTTCATTTTCATTGTGAGTTGCCTACATGTAAATCATTATGTATGCTTATAGAGGATGTAAGCAGAATTTCAGTGAGTGGTCATCTCCTTTCTTGGCTTTATTGGAATTTTCGTATAATTTGAGTGAGCCGCTTATGGATCAGTTAATGTAGGTAAGGTGTGATGAATAAACTCAACATTCTAAGTAGCTTTTTCAATGTCAGTTTGCAGTTGACGGTGTAGAGTTCAGTTTTCAGTTTGATTTGAGTGTCAGGTTTTTATATACAACTCCATGCTCAATGGATGAGGCTACATGGCCTACAGTGTTCTTAACACCTCCTAAAGGAGCTGCCATCCCCAGCTGGAGCTAATGTTAGTGTTTGTCAGTCCTGTTAGTCATCAGTGATCAAATATGCTCTTACAAAGTTTTTTGCTAGGGTCGTAGGTCAAATTTTTATCTTTTAGTAGGCCTTCAAATAAAAATTTGGTCACTGGTTAGGTCAGTTAGGTTATTACTACTCCTTTCACTTCCATGGTCAATGGACAACATCATGGTCAAGTAATTCATTGTTGAAAGAGTCCCATAGTCATCATGGTCATCATTAAACTCATATATTTTCATGTTGTGTCACTCCTCCAATGACAAGCAATCATACCTTTGAAATCAACTAGCAAAGGAAGACCAAAAAAGGGTGAAGAAAGTTTAAGTAAAAGGAGCCTCTAGTGCAATGAAGAAGGAGAAGACAAAACCAAAATTTAGAGGGTTTTTCTAAGGGTAAATAACAGTCACACATGTGAGAAAAGTAGGCCTCTCTGCAGTCATAACAACAATAACATAACAGTCTCATATCTCTCATTGTTTGGAATAGAATATTAGGCCTATAATGCCTCCCACTAGAGCTAAGAAAAATCTCTCCCAAGCAAAGGTAAAAGGAGTCAAATATACAAGGAAATCTCCCACACGTGTGAGAAACTAAGGCTGTAATGTTGTCATATCAAGTCTACAACTACACATCAAGAAGAAGCTCGATTGTACAAGAGAAGGGAGATATCTTCATAGGTGAAGGATCTCACTAAGTATCAAAGATAAGTATCTCTTCTAGAGATCACATAAACAAGGTCTATCACCAGTTTTCGAAGGAAGAAGGAGGACAAAGTGTCGGGAAACAAAGTGTTGAAAGAAGGAAGGACTTGACTTGTGCTTGGAGGATATTCTTGTCAAGGGTATAGGGTTTGGCATTGATCAATAAGAAGCTTCAATAAGAGAAATTTACGAAAGGGTTTTCCTCTAAGAGAGAGAGGTTTTGCTCTGACAAAGAGGCAATATCTTGTGTTCTTGTTTCTTGTGTTTTGGTAGTTGTTTGATGAAGTAAACACACATACAATAATAATAAGAGAAGAAGATCAAGCTAACAACTTTTTGAAAAAGTGCTTCACAAATTGTTATCAAGTATAGAAGAATCCTACTATATCTAATTGCCCTAGGTTCTTCAATAGTTATTGCATGGGTTTTGCTAGGACAATGTTTTCAACCTAGCCTTGCCATTTCTGGATAGCCATGGTGCAATGGGGTTCTCATGTTTGGTTGAGATAGATTACCGGATGGATTCGAAGCTGAGTGAGGTGGATCTTCGAAAGAAAGAACACATGGCCTAGTGATCCCTGAACCATACTGTAGATTGTGGTAAAGTCACTGGCCTAGTGACCCCTGAACCAGACTGTGGGTTGTGGTAAATCCAGGTATTGTGTGCCTCAGTGGGCCTAGGAATCCCTGTCGGTGAATGGTGGGATATACAGTAAAGCCTAAAGGTAGTTTCCCTTTATTTGGCCTAGGAATCCTTGCCAATGAATGGCGGGATGTACGGAAAGCCTAAACGATGGAGTGTTGGTTTAGGGCCTAGTGATCCCTGGATCAGACTGTGGATTATGGTAAAGCCTGAGAGACTAGGAGACAGGGAAATTCCTCATAGTGTAGGTGGGTAAATCTGGTGGCATCCATGCTTGTTTTGGCCTAGTGATCTAGTGGAGGTCATGGTAAATCCTATTATTACATGTTTATTGTGTTGGCCTAGTGATTCGGTGTGGATTACGGTAAAGCATGGTTTCTATTGATGAGGGTGAGGTGGTTTAGCCTCAAGATGCCCTCGTTGGTTCTTTTGGTTTGAGTCCCACATTCATGCTTAAAATATGGCATGGGGGTGAATGGATGAAGAGAGAATTGGCTTAGCCATTCTATGGTCGGGTGGAATGTGGTAGTCCCATTCTGGGTTGAATTTTGCATTCATTAATAAGAGGTTCTCTCTTGATATCTTATGTATAAATGTATTGGTTTATATGTCTATTCTATAGTTGACGCATCCTTGATATTTCTGTTGTTATTATGTTGGTTATGAGCATGTTTTATGACAGTGATGATCAATGGATTTCCTCATGTTGTTATTTGTAAATGAATGAACAATGTATCTATGAACTAATAGATGGCAATGCAACTAATGATATAAGGGACAATTCTTCTTAGCGATTCTCAGATGAGTATGAGACCCCTATGTTTAGGTATGTTTCTTACACCTGTAGATTACATATTTGTGATGTGTTTGATGAAATGCCTGTCATGACTAGTAGGGGTCTAGTCAAAGGCTTATTTAAGTAATTGCATTTGTATCATCATTCCCTTGTTATCTTTTTGTTCTGAAGGTATCATTGAATTCTCGGCAGCGACTTGGGCTTTGGGCCTTAAAAAGTGGCCCAAATCCCGGGGATGCTGGCACAACACTGAGCAAAATAGTCCTTGGACACTGGCATGCCATGTTGTGGGAGTGTCCAGAGCCCTATGGACACAGGCATGCCCATATCATGGGAGAGTCCAGGGGTTAATTAGTCTAAAAACTCAGTGGGACCCAGGAGCTGGTTGCTAGAAAGGTTGGGATGGTTCCTGGGAGTTCCATCGATTCCACTTCTTTAAGGTCACATAGGTGGTTGAATCCCAGCATAGTAATTTCTTGTCACATTTTTACCTCGCTTGACGAGTTACTTGGTTAGATGTGAGAGAAAAGTGTTACAATTAATTATTTAACCCACCCATACAAAAGATTTAAACATTACTAAAAAGAAAAAGTAGTTGCATCCGATTCACCTCTCTTCCTTACCACATTGAGAAGGTGATTGCATACGATTCACCTCTCTTCCTTACCACATTTTGTATGTTAAGTAATTTTCAATAATGATGGGTGAGAAGGTGGTTGCATCCGATTCACCTCTCTTCCTTACCACATTTTGTATTGTAAGTAATTTTCAAGAATGATGGAAATGGCTAAGGTGTTATGCATGTCGAATTCGTTAGAGAGAACTGAGGGGTCACTTGCTTCACTACTACCGTAGGAATTGACCTCGAATGTCTTAATCTATTCTCACTAACAACTTGTTTTCAAACTAGTCAAGTTGTTCTGCATTTTTAAAGGGCAAATTTACGTCGTCGAAAAAATTCATCACTAGCTTCACATTTTCATCGCTCAGATCGTTTGTGTCGCTAATGCATTTGTTCGTGAATTCGTTCCCCTGTAAGTTTAATAACCACGGTTTTGTTCAGTAAATGGAAAAATGGGCATAATTGAAAAAATGCACTGCATAAGCCATTACCGAGTGCAGGCTTGATATCTGTCTCTATAATAGAATATTACAATGCTCTTTAAATCTCTTCCTAATTTAAAAATAGCATGATATGTACATAATCCTGTCGATTTTCAGGTTACCTGAATCCTGACATAATTGCGCCTGCTTTGCCCGAATGCCATGCTCATGGCGTAATCGACAATGTCGAAAATTCCATCTCCTACGATTTTAACTATAGGCTTAGCCCATTGGATCACACCCCATCTCTTCACCTTCTTGTAATCATAAGCTTAATCGAAATGCCTCGTTCCCACGAAGAGCACCAGCAAATTCTCCATGCATTGAACAAACGGAAATTCTTGCTTGTTTTATATTATCATGTATCAATTATGACTGCGTTTAATCTTCTAGCGGAACCGTTAATTTGACTCACAATCGTCCCCAGTTATTTGATAGTCGAGTCTTTGATTTCCTATTTGAAGAGTCGAATAGCTTTTTATTCTTCATTATTCTTCGTAATATCACAGTAACATTAGTGAAATTCATTACATATAAATTTATATCTCAAGGTTGATATCTATCCGCAAAATTTTACGATAATGAATGCATATTTCCATGAAAGTTTTATAATCACGACCGGATAATGAAAACATATTTCCATGCAACTAATATATAGCTACAAGCTTAGTTAACCTCGACAATAAATATATTTAAATATATAACTGACATATGCTTACTTACCTGCTCTCCTTATTATTTTTTTCTTGAGAGAAGCTCATGCCCAAATGCCTCAATCTAGGCATTACAATAGTCAGTCCTCTGCGCGGTGAACTGCACTAATTATTATTAATTTTATTTTACAAACAAAAGCTAGGAGGGCTTCATCATATAATTATTTGAGTGAGAAAGCATTAGACATGTGGCAATGTAGATGCATATGATAGGATGGAAATATTAACATGTCAAGCTTTTGGGAGCATAGGAATAATTGCTTTTGGGAGTATAACAATAATTTTGATTAATTGTTAATGGAGTTGTTTTTAGTATTTTTGGAAGTTTTTACTGTTGGTTTTCGTCAAATTTTTCTAAAATTTGGCAAGAATTTACTGAAATCACAAGCTTGATGGGTAAGCTTATGCAATCTAAGTGCCCTAGGGGTTTTTCACGTGTTGAATCCATATATACAGTCAAAAAACTAGTTTAAATAATGCAAATGAAGATTTCACTTCAAATTTTCCCACAGGATTCCAACACAAGAAAATCCAAAAAATCGCACTAAAAACAACTCCATTGCTAATACCAGAATCCTGCCTAACAATATTTCGAGCAATGAAAATTAACCTTGTTTCTCGGTTTCTTGCTTGCAGTGTCTTTTATTGAAATCACTGCCTTTACTACAGCAGAACACACATAGTTGAAACTCATTAGTTAGTTGCGATGTTAGGCAATAGGTTCGGGTAGACCAAGTCACTTCGTGCATCTAAATTGTCCTCTTGAATATCATAAATTCCATGCCAACTTGACTACACTTCACGACATCGAACTATATCTACAAAATTTGTTTCTCAAATCTATATTCATTGAGGATCAAAAGAGGAGAAGAGACTAGAGGTAGAAACTAGAACAATCAATTCTTTCTTTAGCTGCTGTAGTAATGTTGACAGAGTAACGAAATATTTGCTCACCAGGAGTAGTGATATATTTATTGATGTGGCTCACGTCGTGCTTTTGGTAATTGTACTTTTTTGTATATGTCCAACATATTCAGTGGAAGACCAATCGTATAACAATCAAAACTTTTGTTAGGGCGATTCGAACATCGAATTAATTTCTCAAAGGAGCTTGCGACGGGTACCTCACCCACAATTTTGCGTTTCGCCTCTCGCGGGATTCTTCCCTGAATCCATGCAAGCAATTCCTCTTCGGATTGTTGATGTTATGGTGAAGGCATTGATCGACTTAGTGGAGAGGATATTCATGGTCGCTTCGAAGCTCACAGAGAAAGCCACCCCTAAATTAAAACAGAATGTTGTTGATGATTGTTTCCAACTACTACTTGATATCATAATTATAAAGTTCAAGTTCAAATTTGAATTCCATTTAATACAAAAAAAAAAAATTAAAAAAAAAAATTATTGAAAAATTTAGTAATATATTTTTCATAAATATTTACATATATTATTATTTTAGTATATTAAAAAATCTAAATGAACACTTATAACATTGAAAAGCTCAAAAATTATTTAAAATGTTTTCAATCATAAATATTGTGAGAAAGCTAGCGACTTCACATTTGGATGGAATAACAAGTTATGAGTATTTGTATTTTCATTTATACACCTAAAAGCATCACAAATTATATAAATTACATTTTTATCCAAATTTCACATTACAGTGAACAATATAAATTTCACAATACCAAGCATTTTATGTTTAGAATAAATAGTAAGTATATGCAAACATTCTTTCAAAATATACACTTGAATTTTTAATACAAATTACTCACTAATAAAACCAAACTAATCTCTAATTCATAAACTATAATTCATAACTTGTTGTAGCGGGTACAACCACCCTCCAAAATTTTGCCTATGCTTCGTTTTAGAGCCTTCCTTCTAAATCACAACATCTGATCTTGCATTGATCCAGGTATTTGTGCTTCAATTGAGATTTATTTTTTTCATCTTGGCTTGTGTTTGCTCACTTAGTTATTTTTCTAACCCACAAATCGATCTCTTGACTTGGTCTTTCGACAATTCTGGGCTTACCTTAGAGAACTGTGCAATTCTTGAGGGAAACTCGTCTTGCTCTTGGGAATTGCGCAGTCTTTACTGGCAGTGATCCTTGAGCTAAGGGAATGCGTAGTATTGGATGGCAGCCAGCCTTGAGTTGGGAAATTGTGCAGACATGGGTGGTAGTCCAGAGCTACTCAGCCTAGAAATTGCGCAGAACCCACTGTGCTCATAAATTGTGCAATGCATGAGCCAAAGAGTTGCCCAATTCTTCCTAGAACTGCACAGTATATTCGAGCAATGCATGGTAATTTTTTCCCAAAAAATAAAAGCAAAAAAGAAAAAAAACATCCCTACAAAATAGGGATCTATTTTTATCAACTCGAAGGCGACACTTGAGTTATTTTGGAAATTGCCACTAAGTGTCACTTTTTCCTTGATTTTTGGCATGCACGTCATAAATCCTAACTTGACCATATCTATTTAATCGATGATACTAGAGCTCATTTTCACATTCGATCTTGGAGCTCTAGAAATCCCGAGGAGATCAAGGAACTTTTGGTGCGATCGTCGTCAATTTTCCGGGTGAGTTTTGCTTTTCTAGTCTTTTTCCCATTTTTTAGTCATTTTTTGTTGTTTAACTTGCGAGAGTGTTGTTTCACATGTTTCTTTGAACAACCACTAGTTTTTTAATTTGTTTTAGCTTGTAGAAGTGTTGTTTCAAATTATATATTACCTTTCCCGAGTATCACATGTGTTTTCCCATTTTTGCACCAACGGTTACTGTTGCGATGACTCTCTTCACATGCTTCGTTCTCCTCCATTTTGATTGATTCCTGCACTTGTTTCATACGCATACATCAACACTTAGTTAGATATGCACTCAACATCGCACCATCCTTCAGATCTGCTCGATTTTCACACTCCCCTTGGGCAGATCTAGGTCCCCTTTGTTTGAATCTCAAACTTCACTCCATGCAATCCGCAATTTGGGAGCTCAAGGCCTCTGCCTTGGCTTCTGGAATTGCGCAAAGGCTGTCTTGGCCCGGTTCCAACTGTGCATTGCACAGTTTCAGGAGCCAGCGTCCCAGCTTGTCGCTGAGGCTGCGTAATGCGCTGTCTCTCCCGGCCTTGACCCAAGACTAAACTATGCATTGCGTAGTTCTAGTCATCAAGTTTCCCGATTGACTGCTGGGACTGCACAATGCACAATACCCGCAGTAAACCAGTGACCTCTGTCAACCATAATTGTGTAATATTTCCCATCATGAGCTCGAATTTTTGCTTGATCTTTTCCTAAAGTTGCTTTGGTTTTTAAGCTGACATTTTCTTTCCATGATTGTCATCTCTGTGCCATAGGTACAATAGTTGTTGAGCATCTCTCTAGCAGTTACAATTAAAATGACATCTGAGAGAGCTGATTCAAAGGAAACCGCCAAGAGCAGTATAAGGGAAGCAGTTCACCAGATATTAGTTGATCTATTAGTTTATGTAGATACTCAGTTGTTCACTAAGAAGGGTTTAACGCTGTCATGGTAGAAAATCAAAGATACTTTTGTAGAGAACTTCAAGGAAAACTTAGAGGACCGACATGTTTATCTTAGCATCCAACGGTCAGGCTTATACAAGGTTGCATGTAGGTACCCCGCCTTCCCATGTGCAAACATTATCAGTTGGATTGTCTCACACACAGATGAACAGACTATGAAATTGAGCAGTGCCAGCGGGGCAGAGCTTGCCACCTTCAAGGCAAAGAACTTTCAATAGATGTATCATTTACCCAAGCCGTGAAGTGCATGGACTCATTTTTCTATGCCACCCATAACTTTGTGAACACTAGAGATATCGTCAATCACTGGGTGAAAGAGATGTCAAATTTTAGATAGACACCCACTCATGTTTACAAGACAAGTTCCCTCAAGAAGGCTTATCAATTCTCGATCATCTTTGGCTGCATATTATATGGTCAAGAGAACATAGAAACCTTTCATGAAGGATGGGTGGTCGTACTGGACCAGTTGGTGAGTGATGGGAAGCCATTCAAATGGTCAGATTTGTTGGCACATAAGTTGAAGATACATTTGACTAACACTCAGAATCATCCCAAGAATGAGCAAGTAAGGTTTTACATTTTCGCATACTTATTGGATGCAATATGTGCCCAACAACAGTTCCTTGGCATGAGCTGGAAATAGACACAAAAAGAGACTGTCATCAACATCTACTGCAAGTTGCTTTCTGACTGTATCTATCGAGGAGTGATGGAAAATCTAACTGACCATTTTATCCCGTTGTACAAGCTTATCTTTGAGCAGGATCCACCTTGCATGTCCTGAGAAGTAATGGAGGAGATAGTAAACATTTCATATTGGTATGCCTCACTAGGTGGCACCTTCATTAGAGTGTTTGGCGGAGAGAATCCTCTGCATGTTCTACCAAGGTATGCCACTGACAAGCTGATCATGCAAGAGATTTCATATCACCTCCCCACAGGGCTGTTAGCATAACTGCATATGAAGAAGAAAGTGCCATGGCCCACTCTTCATTTGTAGATTGGATTATACGAGAATAAAAGCTTGAAGGATACAGATGTCGAGGCCAAGGATATAGTGAAATTGAGTTTGGCACCAAAGACTTTAATCTGTATGATCCCCACAATTTTTGCAAGGACCACTGTGCGAGTGTGTACTTTCCATGGATCCAAGGGGAATGTAATTGGCCAGAGGAGGACCCTTGGAGGTACTATTACAATGCCTCCAAACTCCATGAGTTGGTCAGTATAGAAACAACTTGGAAATTTGCTCTGTAAACAACGACAACATAGGAAGCAACAATAATAACAACAATAGGTAGTAATCTGGTGCAGGACAAGGGAAAGAGGAAGGTTGCTGAGAACCCAAAGCAGAGAAAAGATGCAAGATGAGGGCAAATCCTATCTCGGAGAAAGAAGCTTTGGCAGTAGAAGAAAAGAGGGAGCAGTGGGTAAAGACAACAAAGCGAAGGAAGAGAGAAAATTAGAGGCTGCAGGAGACGGAGAAGAAGTTGAAGGAAGAACATAAGCTAAGGAGGAGATAAAGACAAGAGAAGCATAAGTAGGAAGAGGAACAAAGGTAAGGCACAATGACATAGCAAACATCACCTATATAAGTTGATGAGTTAGAACATCCAACAACTGAGGAAGAGGGTGAACAGATGCAGGATCTAGAGCTTGCTCAGTAGATTGAGTCACTGATCGAAGTGACAGACTTGGAGTTGGAGCAGGAGCCACAAAATGAAGATACTAACCCGATGCCGAGAGCATGAGAGGTCATTTCTTAGTCTCCACCACCTCCAGTGTCAGAACCATCCTTGAGTGAGCAAGGAGAAAGTGGTTCTCCTTAATGATGATCCAGTCATGGATGTGTACAATCTATCATTTGACGAGTTGCAGAATAGGATTGTACAAGTGTAGAGAAATCACTTTTTGGATGATCACACATCACTTGCATTCATTAAGGAAAGGGTGATAGTGTCAGACACTAGGCATCATCCAACCGCCCTTACTGAAGCTAGCTTGGCCTATGCAAGAGCAACAAGCTCAAATGTTAAGTACTTGACAACCGAGAATGAACAACTGGAAAAGAGCTTGTAGGCTTCCAAGCTGTTGGAAAATGTAACTATGTTTAGTCTTTAATAACGTACTTGAGTCATTATGTAATGTACTTGTCAAATGAATAAAGAAAATATTTATTACTGTTATTATTATTACTTATTAAAGCATGGGTTTCATGCTAGGGTCACCATGTTTTAGGTCAAAGTCCCCATTGATGACTTCTAGGATGACTTAATGTACATTTAAAGAGACCCTTCTTGTTCTTTTGAATCATGTAAAAAGGTTTAGTATTGAGTCAAATATGAATTATGTAACCTCCACACCATGTTGCCCTAAGACCCTATTCGACCCACAAGAAGCCTATAAAATGAAGGACATCGAATTCATTTGGAGCATCACTTCTCATCAAGTTCAAATTCTCTTTACTGGGCAGAAGTGTGAAAATCTCTTGTTGTTAGGCAGAAGTGCGAATTTCTCTTGTTGCTGGGAAAGTCTATTGCCAGGAAGCCAAAGTGAATGCGAGTTTGGGTGAGTTTAAGAAGATAAGGAAAATTGAAATTTTGGTGGTGGTCTCTCTTTGTTTTGTGCTCTGGATTGGGAGATCAAAGTCTTCCAAGTTGGACTGCTGCCTGAAGTTGTTAGTTACTATAAGTTGCTGCATAGTTGAAGTTATTGGGAAGAGGTCAAAATTTTGGAGGCTAACTTGGTGTGGAGGGAAGGTCTGGTCTTGGTCTAGGGTGAAGAGTCTCAAAGAATATTATTGAAAGGAATAATTACTTTGACTGGGTTTTCCCCTCGAGGAGGGTTTTTCCCTAGCATGTGCCTACATCTTGCATCCATTGTTTTATGTGGTGTTGCTTTTGGTAATTGCTTGGTGAACTAAATAAACAAGATATAAAGAATCATAATAATAAGAAATGTCACAAGTAATTATCAAGATCAAGAAAATATTTACTGCCTTTGTGATTTTCCAACATGGTATTAGAGCTTTGGTGAAGAAAGAAGAAAAACGCAAATCCATTCATAAGCACTATCTCAGGGAAAGAGTCTATTATATTCGAGGAAGATGTATAACTCAATCAAGGGTGAGAACAAACTTGAAGGAGCATCCAACTTCAGGTCATGGAAGAAGAGGATTGACCTAATCCTTGATAAGAACAAGGTAATGGATTTAGTAAGAGGAAATGTAAAGAAACCTACAAAAGATGCCAGTAATGCTGACAAAGCAAAATTTATGGATTTAGAATTAGTGGCTATGACTCTAATGATATAAGGGATAAAATAAATTCTTGTCTCATTCATAGCTAACATCGATCATGCTCAAGAAATGTATGAATCCTTGTTGAAGTTGTTCACTATTAAGAACATTGGTCAAGTAGCTGTTTGAAGAATGAGTTGAGGAATATGAAAATGACTAAAGAAGATATCGTGGAAACCTTCCTTGTGAAGATAGCTAGACTTAGGGATGATCTTTTGGCCATAGATGAGATTGCTCCGGACAAAGAACTAGTGATCATTCTTATATCAGGATTGCCACCCTCTTGGGGTGCATTTTCTTCGAGTCTCAATAGTTGGAATGTAGCTCCCACCTTTGAAGAATTATGGACTGCATGTAGTCAAGAAGAATCAAGGAACTCAATGGTTTCCAATCTTGAAGAAGTATCAAATGCTTATGTTTCTCATCATAAAGGAAAGAGATCGAAGGGACCAAGGAAGAAAGTTAACATGTCTAAGATAGAGTGCTATCAATGTCATAAGAAAGGTCACTACAAGAGTGACTATCTTGAGAATCCAAGGAATAAGAAGAGAGGAAGAGATCAAGCGAACTTTGCTTAAGAAGGAGACTAAAAGTAAGTCAAGCCTAAAGAATTCGACATTAGGGACTTACACTATTAAGTCATTTTCTTTACATAACTCCTTTTCCCAAGGAAAAATCGTAATTTTATTAATGAAAACAAAATTACATGTTGCAGATGCTTAAGGGAATTGCATCATCAAGTCAATGAATGATGATCATAAGTTCATACAAAAAACAACTAAAATACAGATGTGGAGAAAAATTAAGCTTTTCTCTATTTTTTTCTCAACATATTTCTAGTCATCTTGTGATGGTGTGGAAGAGAAAAGAGCAAGCTGATTTCCTACTTCTGATTTTGTAGTGTCCCTGTTTGAATATGAGTTGTTTGATGTATGTTGACATTTATTTTCACCAATATCCTTTACTTATGATATCTTTGTTGGTTGAACCGGGTTGCTCTATAATTCAAATGGATCCTATGAGTTTTTCCCCTAGGTTTTTGTTTCATTTGATGTCTAGTTGTTCTCATTGGATATGAGTTCTTCCCCTACTTTGTCCTCATCCTCATCAGACTCAAGTGGAGGGAATTTCCATCCTTTGGGTTGTTTCCCAACCTTCTTCTTTCTTCGGATGTCTTTCTTGGCTTCAGGGCATGTGTTTTGAAGGTGTCTTGTTTTCCAACAGATTCTGAATTTGAATGTTGTGTTCTCATAATCTAAGAGCCATGTCCAATTCCACTGGTTATGAATCAGTTGTATGTGATATGGTAAGCCTTTGCTAAGATCTTCCTCCACACATATTCGTGCAAAGGTATAGACTCTTTCCTCCAATATTTGTGTGTCTGTTTTGATGTATCTCCCTGTGATATTCCCAATACCTGTCAGGACCCGATTGTCCCAGAAATGTAGAGGGAGATTGTGCAATCTAACCCATACTGGCATTCTAGTTACGATCATGGTATTTGCATCAAATTATGGAAACCAAGGGGTAATGAAGAGGCCCGTCGATCCCCAAAACGATGGTCCTTCTTAAAGAATGATGTCACTTGATTCTGATGATGGGAATTTTATAATGAAGAACCTTTTGGAATACAGGTGTATTTCAAAATGAAGTGTCCAGTTTTTGAAAATCCACTGAAAAGCTCCATTGGTTTAGGACAGAAACTATTGAATCAACATACGATGTCTTGTGATTCATATGTAGTATAATGCTCATCTGTTTCTAGAGTGTCTACATTCAGTTCTGGAATGTAGTTTAGTTGCTCTACTATGTAAGGGTTGGTGGAGTTACATGCTTGATCTGAAGGTGTTGTAGTTGCATTTTTTCCCTATAATATGTTCTTGTAGGAGAATCCTCCATTTGTGTGCTTTTGTATTAATTCTGTGCCTTTAGATGAACTGCTTCCAGGGCCTCATCCAACACCTTTTATTTTATTGGAAGCCGCATCTCCACCTCTCAGACGCAGGTTTAGGGTCATGGAGGATGCTGATATGATGTTGTAATCCAACAAAATTCAGTTATCTTGCATTGATCTGCCCCCATAGATCAGGTGTTGTAAATGTACATGGTATCCAATGCTTTGCATGATGTGTTGCTTCAGTTGCATCACCCTGTCTGTAGCGTGTACCCAAACTAATGAAGACTTCCCAACATGGTCTTTTAGAAAAAATTGAAATCGGATTGTGTTTACCTGTTGTAGAGAGTCAATGTCTAGTTTGATGTCGAAAGGCAGTTCTGCTCCTGGAGGCCCAGATTGCATTGAGATCGATTTAGATGGATTGCCGATGAGATTCGAAGCAGGAACCTCCCCAAATCGATGCAGGTATTCTGGATCCAGCTTAAGTAAATGAGATATGGAGCAGACAGTCAGGAACAGAGTGTGGTTGGTTGTATTGGTCTCTGAATCTGTTAGATCTGAGCCTAGACAGATCCTCTCTAGTTTTTATTTCTCCATACCTCAGGCACCATGCAGATTTATTTGGTGCAATTACCAAGGCCCCTCTATCGAGTCAAGATGCAAGTATGTCTGTGGATCTGAGCACATAGGAGTCTGTCCAATCAAGATCGTAGCGACCAAAGCATTTTTATTGTGGCAACAAAGAGATCCCGGGGAGCAACATAGGCATGTCGTAAAAGATTCGTCTGCAGGAACCCTCACTTCCGCCATCGTCCTCAGGCTCTTTGATCCCATCCACAAAATTCTTGAGAAGCAAGCCTTACTCGACCAAAATAGAAGGTTTGGTAAGCCGTCTGCATCACGAACGAAGTGGGTGAGATTTCGCTTGATACAGAGCATGATCGCCTTGGATACCCCATAGAAGGAAGCCACCATAGGGCCATGTTCTCCCTCCTCTATAAGGATGTAAGCCCACCTGAGGGAAGAAACCTAAGATCCAAATACAACATGCAAACTAACCGAAATATTGTTCATGGCGGTCGTGCCTAATCCCGCATATGCAACAATTGAAACCCTAGCACACGCGAGGTCCATTTTTCTCCTATTTCCTTGTTTTCCCTTACTTACATTAAGTAACCCTCCACAATCACCTTTTGCTTTACATAACTTGTTTTATATGTTTTATAATTTATAGGTTCTTAAGACATCTTTGGAAAGTACATTTTTATATTGCTTTAAGTTTGTAGGTTTCCCTTAAGCTTTGGAGGGGGCTCCCAACAAATATCAAAGATAAGTATCTCATGTCTTTTTAGTTTTGGGTTCATGTACTCATTTAGTTTTGATTATATTAAATACTAATCACCTTTCTCCCTTTGTTGTCTTGATCAGGAAAGCATCCAAAAGAAGGAGGATCTCTCAAGAAACGGTTAGTCAAGATTCAAAGGTATGCTTTGAATACATTGATTGAAAGGATTATTCATTTGATAATTTATTACTAACTTTGTTATGACTAGATGTATTGAACCTTAGTGATTCTTTTTTGGGTGATTCATAGCTTGATAAATCTACCCACCCCACTCATATTGACTATGTTTGTCTGCGTGAGCTTATCCACAAGAATTTTATGGTCAAAGTGGCCCATAAGAGCTTTTTTTGAAGGCGTCCCAAGTCAAGAACCTTCCATAGCCACGTTGATGCCTTGTTTCATTGTCCAAGTACATGCTTCCCATCATAAGCTGACTGTCATCATCATAGTAGTGATTCAATTTGAAATATTTCTCCATTTGTACTAGCCATTTGGCTGGATGAGAGCCATCAAATGCATACAAGTCCTCCAAATTCAGATATAGGCCCGCCATCGCAAAAAAATTGGCGAAAATTTGAAATTGTCACAGTTTAGTCAATATTGCTTAGAATCCCTATTATAACCTGTTTTTGGAAATGGAACAACCATTCTGCATCTACCCATGTGATATAAATCTTGATCCAGGCACTAGAATTTCAGCTCTGCACTGCTACTCTCCCGCCGTCACCCAAAATTTCTGAAAAAAGCGTTGATTTTAAATCAGCGATATCTCCCTCATCTGGACGTCCTGGTGCAAGATCTACAAGATCTAATTGTAGATCTAGAATCTTTGTGAGAAAAAAACTAATTTCAAAAAAAAAATCAGTCGAATCGGAGTCCGGATGTTGACTTGGGACGCCTTCAAAAAAAGCTCTTATGGACCACCTTGACCGTAAAATTCTTGTGGATAAGCTCATGCAGACAGACACACAGCCTAGCAAAGATTTTATTGTTACAGGAAAGAAGGAAACCAAGGAACCTAAAGGGTTATTTTCTGTTGGTATCTCCTTATTACAGGTTCATGGATTGATTCAGAAAGAGAAGATCATTGCCTCTATACATCCTAGTTGCAAGCATAATTTT
>APFE030420597.1:131573-153677 GCA_000404065.3 Pinus taeda
TTATATACCTAGGGGGGATAATATGGGGTACTAAGGGAGGTACCCAAGGTAATAATGTAATAATAGGATGGGCCATAGTAATAAATAAGGTGGTTAACCCATTCATGTAAGGGACCACAAGTAGTTAATAATAATGTAATGGGCCCATGGTATTAGTTGATGGTATGAGGGAACCATGGTAATGACCCATGGTATTGTATGTATGAGGCCTATATAGAGGCTAGAGACTCAACATGGAGAGATATGAAGAGAAATAGTCTTGTATGAACAAGCATATGGCTTGTGGAGTGTTCTCCTTCCTTAAGGAGTGAATGTATGGTGTTGCCCTACCTTAAGGGTTTGATCAATAAAGAAGCATTTCATATTATTTCTGGGTTTATTTGCATTATCTTATATTTTCTTATCATATCTATAATATTCTCGGTTAGATCTACAACATACAACCTTAGACAAGTTCTGGAAAACCATAACAAAAGGGTATGATAGTGTGAATGTATGAAATCCCAAGTTGCTTAGGGATATTGTGAAATGCTATTTAAAATCTTATTGATGAATTCATGTTTGGGATTTTGGTATGATCGAGAAATCCTAACTTGTTAGGATTGAGTGATAAGGTATAAAGTCCTAGAACCTTTGAGGTTTTGGTAATGTAGGGTTTTCTATGTTTCTACATTTGAACCCTAGCTCATTGGGGTTTGGTGGAATGTGTGAGAAAGACCCTTATATTGTCTTAAAATGTTTTCCTTGGTATGTGTGTGTAATCAAAATGATTGTGTGTCTAACTCTTATTTGATATTGTTGTGAAGTTAGGTTTGACTAACACATGATATGAAATATATTTGCATGATGATAAAATCTAGGCATATATAGATATGTCCTATTGGTTGAAATCCTAGGGTGGTCTAGGTCAAGATGTATTAATGTTGTTGGACATATGATATGCTTATGAATTCCTAAATATGTGTTGACCTAGTCACTGATGGTCATGAGTTTTAAGATTTAATGGAAGTCCTTGTCTGAGATACTAGGATGATGATATATGAAAATCTATGGTTTTGCAGTTAAATCCTAGTAATGACATTGTCTAATGTGAAATATAAAAATCTGAGATCTATGTATTTAATGATTGTTGAGATTGTGGAATTCTAGGGTTTTGGAGTTAAACCTTAGTCAAAATAAAATCTATGAAATAAGACAATTTTAGATTTGTATAAGTTTGTTGAATTTGTGAAAAATGGAATTCTAGGGTCAAACCTTAGTCGAAGTAGAAATCTCTGATGAACATTGAATATGTGATAGTTTGAGATTGTTGAAAATCTGAATCTTTGGTTGAAGATTTATAATTGATCGTAAATGTAGGGTTTGAAACTAACCCTATTGATGATTGGTCATTGATTGAAAATCTAGGAGTTGGAAATATCCCTAGTGGAAGTTGTTCAGGTTAATGACTAAGTTGTGATTGATTTTGATTGACTCCTTTGTATGAATCCCTGGCGAAAAGTCTAACATATTTATTTTGAAAGGTTGTTAGATGTTTTATAGATATATGTTTGTGTGAATTATTTCTAGGGTTTTCTATATGTTTGAAGGAGGGTATATCATACCTTTGGAATAAAATATTGAAACCCTAGATGGAATGAGAGTTATTATGAAGTAGTCTAATGTGTATGACTAAGTCCCTAGCAAGATGTTGAAGAGTATATATTTCTTGTTTGTAATTGAGTTTGGGTATCTATTATGAATAAATTTGAAATTCTTTTGTGATTCTAATATGGCTAACATCATGCTTCTGTAGATTTTGTTGTACTTGCTATTGAAATTATGCAGGTACACAATCTTCAACTTGGTGAAGATGCTTGTTGATAAGATAAGCATGACGAGGTGAATGATAAATATGATGAAATGTTTAGAAGCCATGAAAGATTCTCTGATGTCGAAAAGAAGAAGTTGATCTCTCGGAGGAAGCATGAATAGAAGGGATCTGCCTAAGATTAAGAGGGAGTCCAGATGAAGAAATGCATCCTGATTGAGAGGGAGGGCATAGCTTGGTATTGATTGAAGAATGAATTTAGGAGGACATGTTGCTACATGAGAAGTAGGAAAGTAAAAATATATGATTGAGGAATCTTCTGTCAGAGATTCGGTTGGTAATCCTACTATGAAAAAGTTGAGAAGCAACATCTAGTTGTTTGGAAGACTCCAGAGGTTTGTATTTGATTATGTACATGTTATTGATTGGAGTTGTGTTTGTACAGTTAAATCTCTCGAAGGATTTGAAAGCATGCTGGTTACCAATCAGTTTGATTGGGAGAGATTGGACATTCTTGATCTACTGGATCTAGGGATGTTGAGGCTTTGTGAATGAAGCATTGCCTGGGCAGACATCTGGCTGGAACTTAGTGCTAATGTCTAGGTCTCGAAGTTGGAAAGGTGGTGTTGATTATTAAGCTCTGTTTTGGATATACACCTGGATGTTTTGGGTTGATGGTTAACAAGTAAGCCTAAGGGTACTTAAAGGGGCTAAAATCTTAAGTCCATCTTAGTCCCACTTGGATAGATTACCTTGGTCAGGAATCTAGTCCTTGGCATTGTGGTGCCTAAACTATTGAGTGACTGTTTGGATAGATTGCCCTGGTTAAGAATCTAGTCCATGGCATTGTTGTGCCTAAACTATTGAGTGCTGTTTGGAAAGATTGCCTTGCTTAAGAATCTAGTCCATGACATTGTGGTGCCTAAAGTTCTTCATGGTTCATATAGTTTGAGATATTCCATTGTACATTGTGAATACCTCCCTAGTTAAGAGGGAGTGTTGGAAAATGTAACTATGTTCAGTCTTCAATAATGTACTTGAGTCATTATGTAATGTACTTGTCAAAAGAATAAAGAAAAGAATTATTATTATTATTATTGTGACTTATTAAAGCACCAGTTTCATGCTTGGGTCACCATTTTTTATGTCAAAGTCCCCATTGAGGACTTCTAGGATTTATTCTGAGTCTATAGAATTATTGTACTTTGAAAGAGACCCTTCTTGGGATTTTGATCATAAAAAAAGGTTTAGTATTGAGTCAAATATGAATTATGGAACCTCCACACTATGTTGCCCTATGGGAAGATCAAGTCGGCTTAAGACCCTATTCGATCCCACAAGAATCCTATAAAAGGAAGGACATCAAATTCATTTGGAGCATCACTTCTCATCAAGTTCAAATTCTCTTTACTCAGAAGAAGTGCTAAAATCTCTTGTTGCTGGGCAAAAATGCGAAGTTCTCTTGTTGCTGGGAAAGTCTGTTGCTAGGAAGTCGAAGTGAATGTGAGTTTGGATGAGTCTAAGGAGACAAGGAAAATCGAAATTTTGGTGGTGGTCTCTCTCTGTTTCGTGCTCTAGATTAGGAGATCAAAGTCTTCCAAGTTGGACTGCTGTTTGAAGATGTTAGTTACTACAAGTTGCTGCATAGTTGAAGTTGTTGGGAAGAGGTCAAATTTCTGGAGGCTGGCTTGGTGTGGAGGAAAGGTCTGGTCTTGGTCTAGGGTGAAGAGTCTTAAAGAATACTATTTAAAGGAAGAATTAATTTGACAGGGTTTTCCCCTCGAGGGGGGTTTTGCCCTGACATATGCCTACATCTTGTATCCATTGTTTTATGTGCTGTTGCTTTTGGTAATTGCTTGATGAACTAAATAAAGAAGATATAAAGGTTCGTAATAATAAGAAACATCACAAGTAATTATCAAGATCAAGAAAATCTTTACTGCCTTTCTAATTTTCCAACACGAGAAAGAGGTAGAACAACTCCGAGCATCAACGCAAAATGCAGTTTCCACATTGGGGGAGATGAAGAAAGTGATACCTGATGAAGTATCAACACTTGAGAGTACCATTCAAAAGCTCTATGACGGATTTGTCACTATGCATAAAGCAGTTGTCCGTCTATATGACATATAACAACAAAGCTACTAGTTTGTTCAAACTCTCAAGAACATACATGCTGCCATTGCCCATGTACAAGAGTGGACAATGCAGTACAAAGGGGCCCTACTTGACTTAACAAAGAAGATGAAGCCACAAGTAGATTTGGAGAAAGAAAAGGTCTGAATGTTGATTCATAACTATGAACAACTCGCCCCATTCATTAGTAGCATATATAACTCATATGCATGGTTGCACAACAGTTTGGATGTAATGGTGAGAATGCACATCATCCCATCAACTGGTTCCCTCACTGATGCTAACCCCAAGAATCAAGTCTGAGTAGAGATCGATGAGTACATGGAGCAACTAAGACGGGAGGCCACCAGGGAAGACTTGGATCTAAGCACACATGACATGCAAAAGTACATCCGTGGTCTTTTCATGGTCAAAACCATGCTGCACATGCTTCAGAATGAGTTGGATACAAGTTCCAAGACCATATACCTGAATGCCATGGAAGCAAGAGTCCGCTTTCAGAAAGACAACATCAAACAGTTTGGGGACCACCACACAATACCAAGCTTGGCATCAATATGTGATGGAGAAGCACCAAATGGAGGTTGTCAATTTGGTCTTTCCCCACACTTCAAAATCATAGTGTTTTGTCTCGTTAGGCTGTCTCTAGCCTATTTTGTTTTACACGGGTACATGTGGAAATGTAATATTATTTGTAAATATGTTGTAAGTGAAATTCCAAGTGTCATTATTGGAATGTGAAAGGTCATCATGTTATGTAGTGAGTTACTTGTAAGGAAGTTGAAGAGTCATGAGGGTAGTCAAAGAGTCACAAAGGGGAATGTCAAGGGTCATCCCACCCTTTGTTATAATTAAAACCTCATAACTCATAGAAGGGGCTTTTGGGAGCCAATATTTTGGCTAGGCTTAGGCTTAGAAAAGGGTTGGGAGTATTGTGAAGAGCCTTGGCTTCTCCATAGTGTAGAGCGAGTATATTTCTTTGGAGGAGCAGGTGTTCTTGACTGTAATGTTCCACTATTGGGGCCAGTGGTTGTCAATGGTGTATGTATTGATGGAAATTTCATTTATAATAATAATATCAGAGCCAACACACTTTCATGCATATGTTGTTAAAGTAGTTGGACTATTCTAGTTGCTTTAGGAATGTATGTTGTTTAACTTACGCATTTTCTTATGAACTATTTGGTATGTAATTGTACGAATCTTGTTGAATGCGTGTTGTTAGATTAACTCATCACTTTAATTTGTGGACTATTTTGCATTTTAGCTTGTGATGTCATTCCACTCGTGTGTTCCTTTCAAGATGCGTACTATTACAGGATTCTAAGGGGCGCACTACCTTTTCTCCTCCATGTGTTAGAACCTTCATGCATCACACTTGACTCTCCATAGGGTCACACACTTTCTCTCACCCAAAATTATCATACTTACCTCTATGCGCTACCACGGTCAAGGCATTACGCTACTACCCACTGTTGGGATTCCTACTCCAAATAGTTTGAGGTCTAGTTGGGATTTCATATCGGGGAGATCCTCAAAATGTTGACGAGTCTAGCACCGTTAACATTTCTGGCGCTAGAAGGAGGGCTAGATGACAAGCTAAGCCCTTAAAGTCTATTTTGAATTTCTGCACATATTTCATGACTTCTGTTGAAATCATAACCCCAACATGTTTCTCTGACTTTACTGATTTCGAAGTGCTGGCGAGCATTATAGATGATTTGTCGAGATATAATTTCAATGGTGAGAATGGAACAACTTTGTTTAGACACAAAATTTCTTTCGTTGGCTTCTGTGGTAGGCATGATGTATCGTCAGATGACATTGTCTATAGATTGTTTGCTTTCATGTTCAAAGGTTGTGCAAAGAAATGATGTCACACATTACCTGCAACCTCTACACACTCTTTTGATCACTTGTTTAGATAATTATGTCGTGCTTTCAATCTTTATGATTGTAAATTCCTAAATAAAAAAAATTAAAATTTTGAAAATCACTTGACGATTCTCTTCAATATTTTCACGATCGTTTTCTTCATTACTATTATGAATTTCCTGAAGATGAAGTTGACTAGGAATTTTTGAAGGAAATATTTCAACTTGTTGTTCACGTTTCTAAGAACCCGCATGAGTTAGAGTCTTTCACACCTCTCACAACATATATCAGTGGTAGAGATTCCAAATTTGAGACAGACAAGGTTGTTGTCCCAAGTGACCCTCCATCCCCTTCTCATCAAATAGCTCTAGCTCCATAGGTTGAGGTGGGAGAAGTTGAGAATCCACCTGTATATCTGTCACCGTCTCCTCCTACCCCACCTACTCAGGATTTATGCACAAATTTGGATTGTAAATTTGATGGTTTTCATGTGGTCTTACCTCCTCAACCTCCATCCTTTGGTCTCCTTGATCCTTCGGATTTTGGTGTGTTGTGTTCATTCATCTCGGATCTCACATGTGATGTTCACGAGGATCAAGTTCTAGATGGAGTTTGTGTTGAAAATCCAACCCGAGCTATCATTTTTTATGAGTATGTGTGGGAGTCTAAACAAGAATATCTGGTGAAGGATGACCTCCTTCGGTCCACACCTCATCCACTTTATCTTGACATCTTCCACGGTTCTGCCATTTCTGTTACATCTTGTGAAAATTCATTTGTAGATGTTTCTATTTTTTATCATTCAAAGAACACGTGGAATGCCAATTTTTCATTGGATTGCGAAAAGGACAAATCTCTCTTCTCGAATCCACCAAATCTCTCATCTTACATTTCCTGAAACATAGAGGGTGAAATTTATCGTTTTTCATCATCCCTCTTTATGATTCGTTAGATCATGAGGAAGCCACTATCCATCATCTCGAACCTTTTGATCGTGGCTGTCATGATCTTTTCATTCATTCATCTGATCATGATTCTGATTTGTCTACTATTGATCTTGCCAAGCCACCGGTCTTTGATGAACCATCTTCTAATGAATTGGAAACTCCTCAAGTTGTCGAGGCACTTCAGCCCAAGCTTATGGTTATGTTAGGTTCTTGTAGCCTTGAGGTCAGTTCCACTTCGGATCAGAAATCTGTTGAATCTTTCCAGGCTCCTCATCATTCTATTGTTCACACTGAAAATCAATATATCTCACAGTTTTCACATCCTCCACCGGAATCACACAATCCTATTGCTCAAGCATTGGAGGAGTCATATGTATCAAGCACTATTGTGAAACATAAGTTTTCTTCTTTCTTTATGTTTTCTCGTTTTTCAAGTTTGAAGGTGTGTACATGCTTTTCTTCCACCCGCAACGTGTTAGGACACCATGATACATCTGCAGATTTCCTTTCATGTGATTTTCATTTTTTATTTTCCGTGGATGCATTCAAACTTCAAATGTATTGGTTTGCATTGTTTTATATTTATTGTCTATTGGTTTGCTTATATATCTTGTCGATCATGCTCTCGCCTACATTGGTCAACCAATGCACCAATGGATGTATTGGAAGTATCACTTTACGTGAGTCAGCCTATACTCTGCTTAGGTTAGGAGTAGGAGTAGTGTTTAATTTTCTTGTTTGTTTCTTGATTTGCTTACTTTGTTTTGTTTTGTGTTGCTTCTTCCCTTTGTTTGTTTGCTTTGCACTTGTAGGTTAGTTTCCCCATGAAACCATGTTTGGCTTCTTAGAAAAGCAAGGTGAAACTCAAGAGGAACTTGTACAACTATCAACACTTTGTTATCTATCTATTCCCTCTCTTTATGTGAATCTTGCATTTCTTCTAGTCGATGATACCCTAATGGAAAATACATTCCTTTCAGAGAGAGTCATGGTGGAATCATGATGCTTGCACTCTTAACTAGTACCACCTACTCTAATCAGTTTTCTATATTAGGTTAACCCTTGCCAAATCAGTCAAGTAGAGTAAGGGGAGAGGAAAACCTTAACAAGTATGTTAGAGGTATATATAAATATCCTTCTCTGAAGGGACAACCTCTTTTGCTCTCAATAAGTCAGGATCCTTCTTCCACCTCATGAAATAAATAAGTGCCTATGCACAGTTCTTTGAAAATTGAAAATTGAAAATAAATAAATAATAAAAGGCAAAAGAAGACAAACACTTCCTACATAGAGAGATGAAGTAAGTAACTCCACCGGGTTATTATCTAGGCTCGCTGGCAACGGAGCAATGCTTGTGTTCCTGAAGTGACTTTGCCAAGGTACTGTCCAAGCCTGCTAGAAGCAGAGCAACACCAAAGATGAAACAAAAACTCTGATAGCCTATTTTAATTGTGCACCTATATACCCCTCATCCCCAATTGAAACAACTCAGTTTGACTTGGCTTGGTATGTGTGTTGCTGATAGGTAGGGACTACATATTTAACTTAAGCTAAGTGAAGAAGCTACAATGATCGAAGGATTAAATAATACTTCTGGAAGACTCGCTTTGCATGAGACAAGATCCATATAGAGAGTTGGAGTTCTACCATTGTTTTAGCAGCTACAACCACTCTCCAAAATTTTGCCTATGCTTCATTTTGTAGCCTCCCCTCTAAACCATAATAGCTCATCTTGCACTGATCCATGTACTTGTGCTTCAATTGAGATTTGTTCTTTTCATCTTAGCTTGTGTTTTCTCACTTAGTTTTTTTTCTAACCCACAAGTCTATCTCTTGACATGGTATTTCGACAGTTCCAGGCTTGCCTTAGAGAATTGTGCAATTCTTGAGGGCAACTAGACCTACTCTTGGGAATTGCGCAGTCCTAAGTGCTAGTGATCCTTAAGCATAGGAAATGCGTAGTACTGGATGGTAGCTAGCCTTGAGCTAGGAAATTGCGTAGACATGAGAGGCAACCCAGAAAGTGTGCAGAATCCACTATGCTCATAAATTGTACAATGCATGAGCCAGATAGTTGCCCAATTCTTCCTAGAACTGCATAATCTTTCCAGGCAATACATGGAAGTTTTCCTAAAAAATAAAAAATAAATAAAGAAAAAAGCATCCCTAAAAAATAGTGATCTATTTTTAGCAACCCAGATGAGGCACTTAAGTTATTTTGGAAACTACCACCAAGTGTCATTTTTTCCTTGATTTTTGGCATGCTCGTCATAAACCTTAACTTAACCAAATCTATTTAATTGATGCTACGAGAGCTCATTTGTGCATTCGATCTTGGAACTCTGGAAATCCCGAGGAGATCAAGGAACCTTCGATGCGATCGTTGTTGCTTTTTTGGGTGAGTTTTTATTTTCTAGTCTTTTGTCACTTTTTGTTTTTTACATTGTGAGAGTGTTGCTTCACTTGTTTCTTTGAACGAATCCTCACATTTTAGCTTTTTTTTTAGCTTGTAGAAGTGTTGTTTCAAGTTATAGATTGACTTTCCCAAATATCCCATGTGTTTTCCCATTTTTGCACCAATGGTCGTTGTTGCGATGACTCTCTTCACATGCTTCTTTTTCCTTCAGTTTGATTGACTCCTACACTTGTTTCACATGCATGCATAAAAAATTATTAAGATCTGCACTCAACATCACACCATCCTTCAGATCTGTTCGATTTTCACACTCCCTTGGGCAGATCTGGGCCCCCTTTTCCTGGATCTCATGCTTCATTGCATGCACTACACAATCTAGGAGCTCAAGGCCTCTGCCTTGGCTTCCAAAATTGCGTAGAGATTGTCCTGTCCTGTCTCCAACTACATACTGCAAAATTCCAGGAGCCAGCCTCCTAGCTTGGCCACTGAGACTACACATTGGCCCAAGACTGAACTATGCATTGTGCAACTCTAGTCGTCAAGCTTCCTGACTGAATGTTGGGACTGCACAATGCACAGTTCCCACAATTAGCTAGTGACCTTTGTCAACTATAATTGCACAATCTTTCCCATCATGATCTCGATTTTTTGCTTGATCTTGTCCTGAATCTGCTTTGGTTTTTAAGCTAAAATTTTCTTGCCATGAGTGTTCTCTCTGTCCCACATGTACAACAGTTGTTGAGCATCTCTCTACCAGTTACAGTTAACATGGCATCCAAGAGAGATGCATCAAACGAAACTGCCAAGAGTAGTACTAGGGAAGCAGTTGAGTAGATATCAATTGATCTACCAGTTTATGCAGATACTTAGTTCTTCATTGAGAAGGACTCAACACTAACATTGCGGCAAATCAAATATACTTTTACAAATAACTTCAAGGAAGACTTAGAAGACCAACATGTTTATCTTAGAATCCAACGATCAGGATTATATAAGGTTGCATGCAGGTACCCTTCCCATGTGTGGACATTATCAGTTGGATTGTCTCACACATATATGAACATAATATGACATTGAGTAGTGCTAGTGGGATAGAGCTTTCCACCTTCAGGTCAAAGAACTTTCAATAGATGTATCATTTACCCCAGTCGGTGAAGCGCATGGACTCATTTTCTATGCTACCCATAGCTTTGTGAACACTAGAGATATCGTCAAGCGCTGGGTGAAAGAGTCGTCAAGTTTTAGACAAACACCCACTCATGTTTACAAGATAAATTCCCTCAGGAAGGCTTATCTATTCTTTATCACCTTTACCTACATAATATATGGTCAAGAGAACACATAAACCTTTCCTGAAGGTTGGGTAGTCGTATTGGACCAGTTGGTGAGTGATGGGAAGCCATTCAATGGGTTAGATTTGTTGGTTCATCAGTTGAAGATCCATATGACTAACGCTCAAAACACACCTAAGAATAAGCAAGCAAGGTTTTACATGTATGCATACTTACTGGTGCAATCTGTGCCCAGCAGCAGTTCCTTGGCATGAGCTGGACATGGACACCAAAATAGACTGTCATCAACATCTACTGCAAGTTGTTTTCTGACTACAGCTATCGAGGAGTGATGGGACAACTAACTGACCATTTTATCATCCCATTGTACAAGCTTATCTTTGAGCAGGATCCACCATGCATGTCCCGAGAAGTAATGGAGGTGATATTAAACATTGTAGATTGGTATACCTCACTCGGTGGCACCTTCATCAGAGTGTTTGTCGGAGAGAAGGCTCTGCATGTTCTACCAAAGTATGCCATTGATAAGCTAATCATGCAAGAGGTTTCATATCACCTCTCCACAGGGTTATCAGCAGCACTTCATAAGAAGAAGAAAGTGACATGGCCTGCTCTCCCTTTGCAGATCATATCATATGAGATTAAGAGCTTGAAGGATGTAGATGCCAAGGCTAAGGAGATAGTGAAATTCGAGTTCGTCACCAAAGACATTAATCTGTATGATCCCCATAGTATTTGAAAGGACCACTATGCGAGGGTGTATTTTCCATGAATCCATGGGTCATGTCATTGGCTAGAGGAGGACCCTTGGAGGTAATATTATAATGCCTTCAAACTCCATGATCCAGTCAGTATAGAAACAACTTAGAAAGTTTCTCTACAAACGACAACAACATGAGAAGCAACAACAACAAAAACAATAGGAAACAATCCAGTGCAGGATAGGATAAGGAGGAATATTGTTGAGAACCCAGAGGCAGAGAAAATATGCAAGATGAGGGCATATCCTATCTTGGAGAAAGAAAATTTGGCAATGGAAGCAAAGAGGAAGCAACAGATAAAGAGAGAAGAGCGAAGGAAGAGAGAAAAGCAGAGGTTGCAGGAAGAAGAACTGAAGCTGCAGGAGATGGAGAAGAAGTTGAAGGAAGAATGCTAAGGAGGAGAGAAAAATAAGAGAAGTAGAAGAAGGAAGAGGAACAAAGGCAAGGTGCGATGATAGAGAAAAAAACACCCATACAGGTTGATGAGTTAGAATAGCTAGCAGCTGAGGAAGAGGGTGAACATATGAAGGATCGGGGGCTTGCTCAACAGATGAGCAATTGATCAAAGTGACATACATGGAGATTGAATAGGAGCCATATAATGAAGATACTTACCTTATGACAAGAGAACCAAAGGTCATCTCTTAGTCTCCACCACATCTAGTGTAAGAATCAACCCTGAGCGAGAAAGGAGAAGTAACTCTCCTTGATGATGATTCAGTCATGGATGTGTACAATCTATCATTTAACGAGTTGCAGAAGAGGATTGTGCAAGCGCAGAGAAAGAATTTTCCGGATGATCACACATCAGCTACACTAATTAAGGAAAGGGTGATAGTGTCAGATACTAGGCAACATACAACCGCACTTGTCGAAGCTAGCTTGGCCTATGCATGATCAACAAACTCAAATGTTAAGTACCTGATGGTTGAGAATGAACAACTAGAAAAGAACTTGTAGGCTTCTAGTCAAGAGGTAGAACAACTCCAAGAATCAATGTAGAATGCAATTTTCACATTGGGGGAGATGAAGGAAGCGATACTTGCTGAAGTATCAACACTTGAGAGTATCATGCAGAAGCTATATGACAAATTTTTTGTTGTGCATAAAGTAGGTTTAAGTGTGCATGGCCTACAACAACGGAGCAAAGAGTTTGTTCAAACTCTCAAGGACATACATGCTGCCATCACACATGTACAAGAGTGGACAATGCAGTGCAAAGGGGTCCCGCTTGACTTAGCAAAGAAGATGAAGCCACATGAAGAGATGGAGAATGAAAAGGTTCGAATGTTGATCCAAAACTATGAGTAGCTTGCCCCATTCATCAGTAGCATACATGCCTCATATGCACAGTTGCACAATAGTTTGGATGTAATGGTGAGAACCCACATGATCCCATCAATAAGTTCCCTTACTGATGCTTAACCCAAGAACCAAGTCCAACGAGTGATTGATGAGTACATGGAGCAGCTAAGACGAGAGGCCACCAATGAAGACTTGGTGATGTATGCACATGACATGCAGAAGTACATTTGTGGTCTTGCCATGGTCAACACCATGCTGCACATGCTTTAGAACGAGTTGGATACAAGTTCCAAGACCATATACCCGGATGCCATAGAGGCAAGAGTCTGCTTTCATAAAGGCATCATTAAAAGTTTGGGGACACCACAGTACCAAGCTTGACATCAATATGTGACAGATAAGCACCAAGTGGAGGTTGCTAAGTTGGTCTTTACCCAAAATTCAGAATCATAGTGTTTTGTCTTGTTAGGTTGTTTCTAGCCTATTTTATCTTACATGGGTACATGTACAAATGTAATATTATTTGTAAATATGTTGCAAGTGAAATTCCAAGTGTCATTAGTGGAGTGTGAAAGGTCATCATGTTATGTAATGAGTTACTTGTAAGGAAGTTGAAGAGTCATGAGGGTAGTCAAATATTCACAAAGGGGAATGTCAAGGGTCACCCACCCTTTGTTATAAATAGAACCTCATAACTCATAGAAGGGGCTTTTGGGAGCCAAGATTTTGGCTAGGCTTAGGCTTAGAAAAGGGTTGGGAATATTGTGAAGATCCTTGGCTTCTCCATAGTGTAGAGCGAGTATACTTCTTTGGAGGAGAAGGTGTTCTTGACTGTAATGTTCTACTATTGGGGCTAGTGTTCGTCAATGGTACATGTATGGATGGAACTTTCACTTATAATAATAATATCAGAGACAACACGCTTTCATGCAAATGTTGTTAATGTAGTTGGACTATTCTGGTTGCTTTAGCAATGTATGTTGTTAACTTATGCATTTGCTTATGCACTATTTTGTTTGCAATTATATGAATCCCGTTGAATGTGTGTTGTTGGATTAACTCATCACTTTAATTTGTGGACTATTCTGAATTTTATCTTGTGATGTTATTTCGCTCGAGTGTTCCTTTTAAGCTGTGTACTATTACATGCTTCCAAGGGGCGCACTTCCTTTTCCCCTCCATGTGTTAGAACCTTCATGCATCATACTTGACTCTCCATCAGGTCACACACTTTCTCTCGCCGAAATTTATCATACTTAGCTCTGCACGCTACCGCAGTCAAGGCATTACACTACCACCCACTGTTGAGATTCCTCCTCCAAACGATTTGAGGTCTAGTTGGGACTTCATATCGGTGAGGTCCCATGAATGTTGGTGGGTCCATTAGTAGCCCTATCTATATTCTTCTGTGTAATACAAAATATCAAGTTTTATTATTTATGCTTACTCAAAATTCTAATAAATATACATATTATAAATTCAGAAATACATATTACACGTGTTCTTACTCTACAAATAATGACCATGCTTTGGATAGTCTGTTCTCTAACAATTGTATAGATCATAAGCCATATATTTAGATACTTGTTCAAGAATTTCTTGTACAAAAACATATGCCATTTCATTGATCCGGACGAGGGTTTTGAAGAGTCTATTATATACATCATAGCTAGTTATATTGGTTATGGTTACTTACTTTCTTAATTAAATACCATGCTTCTAAAGTACATGCCAATCAAGATTTTTATCTTATGAAACCCACATCCTTTCATTTATGTACTTATTTCTCAATAGTCTCCATGTCAACCTTGTCGAGGAGGAGTATCTTAACATGAGAGGGTTGGCACCTTTACCATATCCATAGCTAAACCATATTTACTAACCTGATGTCCTTGGACAATGTCTTCAGTAACCACTACGTGTGTTGAATAGTTCATAAAGTACATGGCACTCATTCATGTTTGTAATAGAAACAACATTGGTTGCTATAAATTTATAATTCTGATTAAAAAATTTCACCAGCCTTCATTAATCAATTAACCTAATACGTTGTACACTGTACTGAATTTCGAATTGACCCATTAATTCATGAACCAAATTGAATCGTCAAATTTTCTAACTTTTTCTTGCTGTATGGCCAAATTTGGTAACTATGCTGGATATGATAGTCAATGATCTCTCTGAAGCCCTCTCCAAGTTTAGCTCAAACAATGTCGACAATGTACAAAGTCAAATAAACTATTATCACAAAGGGTGTTAGTCAAATAATATATTATCACAAAAGTTTAGTTTATATTCATATGTTTAGTTAGACACTAAATTTGTCTATGGCGAAGAGTTTTCATTGTGAGGAGTTTTCTCCACATTTCACACTATGACAAAGCTTTCACACATGAACATTAAATTTTCTTCACAACGAACAATTTACGATGAGACAAGGTGAGTAGTAAACTAATAAATTAAATATAACGAAAACATAAAATATTTACAAAAAAACATGGTGAGTAGAATGAGACTAACAATTTTTGAACATGTGGCCCCACCACTCATTTTTATATTATAAAATCCACCTGTTTTCTTGATTTTGATGGCACACATGACATACTTAATTAACAGGGATTATCCACATTGCCATTCCAGAGTAAGTTCATTGTGTGGAGTGCAGAGAACCTCCAAACAATGAACTTCCTACGAAGTGCAGAGGACCTCTGCACTCTACACAACTTCATCTGCCTCCACACAGCTTGCTCCGCACACTTTAACACCGTCCTTCCTATGAAATGAGTAGTAAATTAATAAATTAAATAGAACAAAAACATAAAATATTCATAAACATAACATGGTGAGCATAATGAGTGTTTGGTCAATTTAGTGTGTCCTAAATTGCTACTTTAATTGTCAATCCGGGATTCATAAGCTGATGAAGTGTGTCGCACTATATGTGCAAGACAACCGATTTCTTACTTTTTGTCGTTTTTTTTTTTTTTGGGGGGTTTTTATCTTTATTTGTCTCCTAATGTAAATGGAAATTCTATCCTTGAGTTTTAAGAATACTCTGGAAGGCAAGTATGGATATAAATTTTAAGGCAATTATGTCCTCTATAATGATTTCCAGAACTTTAACACTTCAGAGGGTCTTAGAGCATACTAATGATGAAATTAATACTTGAACAAAAATGAAAATGTGCTGCTACTCAAGTCAAACAAGTAATGAACTATTGATCATGAAACCATTATCTCTGTTGCTGTTTAAATACAGAAAAATAAACTAAGCTACTGCACTCAAGCAAATAAAAAATTGCAATCTAAAAAGTAAAATCAATTCATATCATTCATAGTCTGATACCTCGCCAGGTAGTCTAAGCTATGGATTTTGGAGATAACATCAATGATATGAGCAAGTTGATGTCTAATTGTAGAAAAGTAAAACTAAAATCAAATCACATCATTCATAGTCTGATACCTCGCTAGGTAGTCTAAGCTATGGCTTTCGGAGATAACGTCAATGATATGAGCAAGTTGATGTCTAATTGCAGAAAAGTAAAACTAAAATCAAATCACATCATTCATAGTCTGATACCTCGCCAGGTAGTCTAAGTTATGGCTTTCGGAGATAACGTCAATGATATGAGCAAGTTGATGTCTAATTGAACAAAAGTAAAACTAAAATCAAATCACATGATTCATAGTCTGATACCTTGCCAAGTAGTCTAAGCTATGGCTTTTGGAGATAATGTCAATGACATGAGTGATCTGATATCTAAACTAACTATTAAAGCAAGTGAACAAGACTGGAATCAAAGCACAACTGGAATTAAAAAACTAAGAAAAGTAGAGTGAGCAGAGAGGCTAATTCCATGTCACTAGTTATTGCAAAAACTGTATGAAAATACCCGTGCCTACTCTATCCTGAAACACAAACACACTGATCAGTGTTATTAACAATATAGAGAGCTGAAAAATCATGTACATAAATGAAATGCTAATACCATAACAAATGAAATATACACAGGTGGATAACTTATGAAATATATGCAAATGAAATGAGAAAACAATGCATAAAACTTTACAGCAATAAGAAAATGAAACCTCAGTGTGCAGGGGCCATCTGCACAGCCTCGGTCAACAGGCTATCAATTAAGAATTATGCTCATGCAATCATGTAGAAACAGAGTCTTCTTTTATATTTCAAAACAACATTACCACAGTGGGACTAGTGTCATGGCACAGTAACTTTTACAACAAAATTACATTAACAAAAGACTAACTCTATGCGTATAGAAACACGTTATTTATAACAAAAACTTCATAATTGTTTTCTTGTCAAAATACGTCAACAAAAGACACGTAAAAGACAGCGTCCATGGATTTAGCATGATGGTTGCCGAGATTATTAAATCTATCAAAAGTGGCTGTTGGATTCACATCGTGGGGCAGCCTACAGGTGTCAACATGACCCCATGGATCTAGAAATAGCCACGAATCCTTTAGGTGTTTGAAAACAGAGTCCAGTTGCCATAGGACTCCTTCGTTAGACCATCCTTTGACCACCTTTGACCACGCCTTTCCTTAATGAATTCAGCTAGACCAATAGGACCTGATCCATGTCTAGGTCATTTCTAACTTGCCCACGTGTTTGGTTTCGCCGGATGACACCTGCAACCTAGAGTTTAACAAAAACAGCTGCGGAAAGTTGAACCAGCTGCAGAAAGTGGCTGCATTCCGCAGCTCATAAGAAAATTCTAATTCAAACAAAAAACACAAAACATAGTTAGAAAGGCACTTTAAATGATCTTCTAGAATCAATATGCAATGATGTTGATAGCTTATGAGGTCTAGGTGGGTGGAAAAAGTTTAGGAAAATGTGTAGGAGATATGTAGTTTCAGGGCTCAACATACCCCCACTGTGAAAGTGTTGCATGTCCCCATGCAACCAAAACTTTGACCATCTTCACTTCAGTCCATGTCTTCTAAGACCTCTGCTAGCACATCCAGCCCTCTTCTCTTCTTTCTTGGTACTGCTAACATCCTAGGCTTCCTCATTAAGCACTTGAACTTGAGGTTGATAAGAGCTCTACTCAACCTCCTGCTCTTTTTCTTCAACTTCCTATTCTTCTTCTGCCACAGCCCAAGATGCAACATGGTGTTGTCGTGGATGATCTTATCCAATCTGCTTTGTTCCTTTAATGTTTCATTCTCTCTCTTGATGTGTCTATTTAAGACCTCTAGTTCAAAAATTTCCTATTTCAGTGATTGGATTAGGGCTTCTTATGCTGCATTAGGTTGGGTAGATGAAGTGCTTGGGTCTGTGGTAGTCTTCTCCAACAATTGAATATAATCATACATTTCTTGTTGTTTTGGGTCTACCTCAGGTGTAGTCTTCCTTAGGCTGACCCCAAAATCCAGTTGAGAAGGACTGTTCTCCAAATCTAACCGAGAAGGACTGATGTCAAAATCTGGCTGAGAAATAGGAGTATGGTGTGGGCTACGACTAGGAGAGATTGATGAAGGTTGTTCCCATGTTTCCCCTCCTAAGTCAATGAAGTGGGGTCCTTTTGTTTGTACTGTCCTCAATTTTCCTTTAAGCCTAGAGCCCCTCCTTAAATTTTGTGAGCTAGTGTCTTCTTTTTCCACACTTTGTTTTCCTTTCCCTTTCTTCTTTGCTACAACTGATTGTTCCTGAAGATAAAATAGTATTTCAGACAGTATTTGGTGGTCCTCTTCTCAGGAAGGTTATGGGGTTTGATAGATAGCCTCAATGTTTCTTTTCCCCTTTAATTTTCTTTGCTTCCTATCCTCAGTTCTTTCCTTCTTTCTTTCAGACAATTTTTCTTCTTGATTAATTTCTTTGGCTATGTTAGTAGGAGTGTCTTGAATTCGCACACTGGTTTTATTCATCCTACTCTTCCTTGCTGGGCTGCTCTCTAGTGTTTCAGGTGGATCTTGAAAGAAGTTTCTAACCAAAAACTATTCCCAGGTGTCCTTATTTTCCTTTAACTATTTTTCAATTAAAATTTTCACAAGCCCGTGATGGTACAGGTGGGGTTCTACATCCTCCAAATTCTTTTGGACAGTTACGGACATCTTTTTCAAACTATTCAATAAAAGTAAGGCAGATTGAGGGTTTAATTTTCTAAGAAATTCATCAGCAACCGGGTGTGATACATATACATGGACCCAAAACGTCCTTCACAGGTATGAACTTTTGGATAATGAATAATAAATTGGCCCACTTTTCTTCTAAAGCATAGACAGGGATTCCTCGTTTGAAAATAGTTATATCCATACCTGGATTGCGTAGGATAACTCTCTAGGCCTTCTCGTCAAAGCTTTTGTTCTTGAACCACCATTCTCCCTGTCGTGGGAGTTCCGTAGCGGTTACTATAGATGCCTCAGTGACTGAAAACTTAAGGTCTCCAACTTCAACCTCCATACCATTAAAATACCTTGCAAAAGTCTTCGTAATTTCCTTATTGTAGCCCCTGAAATTTTGAATGAACCGTAGCCACCATGCCTTCTTCAATATGCTTTTCAATTGTGGATACCCCTCCATGAACTTGGGCCCTTTCGGTTCTGCTCTCAACAAAAGACCCATTTCTTCCTCTTGTCTTAAAATATGTCTGCATGAGTAAGGGATTAACAGAGGTGAGAAGATTGGGTTAGCATGGAATGGGCAAGGTTTATGGAGAAAAAAAAACAGTGACTGTAAATGGAGAAACAGAGAACAGGTAGCGGGAATGAGTTCACGGAGCGGAGCGGAGATTTATGTGAACAGGGTGGAAATGCAAATGTAACTTTAATTGAACAGTAGGGGAGTAAAGTGAGCCCGACAGAGTTTTAAACTGGATGGCTATGGAGTAGATGTTATCATGCTCACAAAATGGTTGCGAAATTTGTGCTGTGGAGAAGAGCCGTGATCAAATCAATTACGTCCCCATAATTACAAGTGGAGTGTCAAAGTACAACCAACGTGAGTTAAATCCAGAGGCTGATCATGAGGCCGTTTGAAAATAAATGCAAGGGTTGTGGAAGAATCATATAAAGGTCGTGGAACGGTTATGGAAGCTATCAATGCCAATCATTGCATATAATGGAGCTGTGGTTTCATAACTATATAAAAATGTGCTTTGAATGCTATTTGAAATAAATCTTACTCATACCTTGGAATTTTTGCCACTTTTCGCCCATTAACCTTTGATTAGCTGCTCCCCGTTGATGCTTTTAGGTGCCTCATATCTTCAAAATAGGTCTTTGGTCATACCTGCATTTGATTCTTTTTATTATTGGGCTAACATCTTATTGGCATTGTTGAATAACAGAGTGCTGGCTACGAAATCAACAACTGGCTGCGGAATCAGTTTCTAGATGCGAAAACAGGATTCATCTGTGGAAACTGATATAATGAACATATGACTGAATGGAGATGGATGAATGATGACTGAGTGAATGAAAACTGGTCATAAAAAGATTTTTATTGGTGGAATGAAATGAAATGAAGTGAAATGGAGTGAAGTGGAGTGAAATGAAGTTAAGTGAAGGAGAGATTTTTTTGGAAAATATAGGCGTCATAAGGTTATGATTTTCGCCCTGTATTTTCTATATAAGACTACCAATCAGTGATTGGTTTTCAGGCTTATACAATTTTATTTATTTATTTATTTTTTTAGAAACACAGAAATAGAACAAGGACTAGGCTAGTGGAGAAGAAGGATTCTTCTTCACCAGCCTTATTGTAGAATTATCCTGAAAGATTTTGACAAATTCCTCCTTTGAAAGTGGCTTATGATAGATATTTAATTGGTGACCATTCATAATAAGAGGAGTTTGATATTCATCAATGGTTTTGATTCTTACTGCTCCATTGCTAAAGACTTTGTCGATCTCATATGGCCCAAGCCAATGAGTCTGAAATTTACCTTTGGAATCCTTGAACTTGGAATCAAATAGCAATGCCCAGTCTCCTTCTTGAAACTTTTTCTCTTTGATGTATTTGTCATGCCACTTAGCTCTTTGATATTGAACTAGATCAGTTCTTACGATTGCCTCTTGTCTGATCTCATCTAGTTCATTTAACTGCTCCATTCTATGCTTTTGGGCTTCTGATCGATCCATTCCCAACTGAACTACCATCTTGAAAGTTTTAACTTGGAATTCAATGGGGAGTAGGACTTGTTTCCCATAAACAAGTTCATAGGTAGAATATCTTGTTGTATTCCTCCATGTAGTTCTGTAGACCCATAAGGCTTCAGGAAGCCTTTCTGTCCAATCTCTTCTGTGTAGATGAACAGTCTTGGTAATGATGCCTTCAAGAACTTTGTTTGTAGACTCCACTTGACCATTTTCTTGCGGATGGTAAGGAGTAGATTTACTGTGCTTGACTTTGTATTCTTCCATCAACTTCTTCACCAGGTTGGATGTGAATTGACTTCCCTGATCTGTCACAATTTCTCTTGGAACACCAAAGCGAGTAAAAATATCCTCATAAAGAAAACTAATAACTGAATGATCAGTAGCAGAAAATAATGCTTTGGCTTCTACCCATTTAGTGACATAATCAGTACATACCAATATATACTTTTTTTGTTTAGATGGTGGGTTAATAGGTCCAATGAAATCTAAAGCCCATTTTTCAAAGGGTTTGATGAGTACGTATGGATGCAATGGAATTTCATTTGAAAGGGTAGGTTTCCCTACTCTTTGGAAGCTGTCACACCTTTTGACATATTGTTTTGCATCTTTGAAGAGGGATGGCCAATAATATCCAAAAGAGAGGATTTTATAGGTTGTCCTTTTGTCAGCAAAGTGTCCGCCGCATGGTTCATCATGGCATGCTTTGAGGATATCAGGCATTTCATCTTCCCTAACACATCTTCTGATCACAAGATCTGGCCCTGTTTTAAACAATTCGTTAGAAATCCATGAATATTTTGAACTCTCCTGAATAAGCTTTCTTCTTTCACCAGGAAATAAATGTGGAGGTAGTTTCCCTGTAACCAAATAGCTAGCTATATCTGCATACCAAGGGGTCTTAGTAGTTACTGCAAATAAATATTCATCAGGAAACTTGTCCTCTACAGGAGAATCTTCTTTAGTATTCTGAATTCTAGACAAGAAATCAGCTACTGTATTTTGTTTCCCTGGTCTATCCAACACAGTAATATTGAATTCCGGTAAAAGTAAGAGCCACCTTGTAACTCTGCCATTAGTAATAGGTTTGTTCATTAGATATCTAATTGCAGAATGATCAGTATGAATAAAAGTTTCATAGCCTGTTATATAATGTCTGAACCTATTGATTGCATGAACAACAGCTAAGAACTCTTTTTCAGTCACAGTATAGTTCAACTCAGTGGGAGTTAAATTTTTACTGGTATAGTAAATGGCATAAGGTACTAGATATTTTTGTCCCAGCACAACTCCTAGAGTTGTATCTGAAGCATCTGTAGAAATATGGAAAGGAAGTTTCCAATTTGGTCCTCTCAAGATAGGTGCTTCAGATATTCTTGTTTTCAAAGCTTCAAATGCTGATTGGCAATCAGGATCCCATTTGAATTCAAAGTCT
>APFE030420597.1:163909-186890 GCA_000404065.3 Pinus taeda
TTTTGGACGCGATGGTTTTCGGTCCATGGTATTGGATGCTTCGGCATGTATAAATATGTATGGTAACATTGAAAGGAACATAATGAAAAATCAAGCTGTTAGTCCCGGTTTTGGGATTCAGTGGGAAATCTCTGTGTATATATGTTTTATGTGTTATGCTCTCGCATTTTTTATTTTTCCTCTGATTTAGAACTCGTATGCAGGTAATTTCTGTATGGGGTTAAAACCTACAGAAACACACACACACTAATCAGTGTTATTAACAATATACAAAGCTGAAAAATCATGTACATAAATGAAATGCTAATACCATATCAAATGAAATATACACAGGTGGATAACTTATGAAATATATGCAAATGAAATGAGAAAACAATGCATAAAACTCTACAGAAATAAGAAAATGAAACCTTAGTGTGCAGGAGCCCTCTGCACAACCTCGGTCAACAGGTTATCAGTCAAGAATTATGCTCATGCAATCACGTAGAAACAGAGTCTTCTTTTATATTTCAAAATAGCGTTACCGTAGTGGGACTAGTGTCATGGCACAATAACTTTTACAACAAAATTACATTAACAAAAGACTAACTCTATGAGTATAGAAACACATTATTTATAACAAAAACTTCATAATTGTTTTCCTGTGAAACTACGTCAACAGAAGACACGTAAAAGATAGCGTCCATGGATTTAGCATGATGGTTGCCGAGATTATTAAATCTATCAAAAGCGGCTTGAATCCTTCACGTGTTTGAAAATAGAGTCCATCTGCCGTAGGACTCTTTCGTTAGACCATCCTTTGACCATCGTTGACCACGGCTTTCCTTAATGAATCCGGCTAGACCAATAGGACCTGATCCATGTCCAGGTAATTTCTAACTTGCCCACGTGTCTGGTTTCGCTGGATGACACTTGCAACCTGGAGTTTAACAAAAATAGCTACAGAAAGTTGAACCAGCTGCGGAAAGTGGCTGCATTCTGCAGCTCATAAGCAAAATCTAATTCAAACAGAAAACATAAAACATAGTTAGAAAACCACTTTAAATGCTCTATTAGAATCAATATGCAATGATGTTGATAGCTTATGAGGTCCAGGTGGGTGGAAAAAGTTTAGGAAAATGTGTAGGAGATATGTAGTTTCAGGGCTGAACAATGAACATAGCAATTTTCAAACACATCCCCCCACCACTCACTTTTATATTATAATGTCCACCTGTTTGCTTAATTTCGATGGCACAATTGACATATTTAATTACTAGGTAGCATCTACATTACCATTTCAGAGGAATTTTGTTGTGCAAAGTGCGAAGAACCTTCACACAATGATTTTCCTACACAGTGTGGAGGACCTTTGCACTTTGCACAACTTCCTCCGCCTTCATATATCTTTCCTATGCACAGCTTGCTCCACACCCTCTCACACTCTCTTGGAGCCAGATCGATGAAAAAATTATGACATGTAAATAAATTTCTATAGCATGCCACTTGTTCTCTGAACAATTTTATTGCATTTGACTCTGAATTTTAGTATCTGAAAATATAAGGTTCAAATTCGATGAACCCAATTTCTTGAAATATGCCACTCTGGGCTGTGAGAATATAAGCGGTTGGGTTTTGTATTTGGGAGCAACAACATTCGTTCAATGATTATATTGTTGTTGTTGTTGTTGTTTGTTTGTTTGTTTTTTTAAAGACAGTTGGATTAATGGTGTCGAGAAGGAAAATTGCAAAGTCCCATTGGGAGCATGTTGATGGGGAACATCAACATGACCACTTTCCACACAAATACTCTCATCTTGAATACGACCGACTAAAGAAAGTTATCGAGAAGTGCAGGCATGGCGAAACGAGTGAGGAATAGTTTGAAGTCCATGGGGTTTGTTCAAGTTCCATCTTGTGACCTTGTAAGGATTTTGTTTTCATCTACTGTCAACTCTTTTTTTCAATGTGAGTTTCTAAATGGAAATGGAAGCTTTGTTGATATGTTTGAATGGCACGTAAATTGTCATGCTAGTTTTATAAGTATTTGTAGCACCAATCTTCGGCTCCCCTACCTGTCAAGTTGTATATTTCGATTTCTTATATTCACAATGTTCAACATTTGTGTGGACTCGAGATATGATTGCTTAGACTTCACAATATTGAGGTGGCCTAGGATTTTGTGTAACATTTTGCATAAATAGGCACACACACATGAAGGGTTTATGGATTTCCTTGTCCCTAGGCTATGGAATGCACCATTAGGTGTTATTGTTATTTATCATATTTCATGCTCAGCGATTTCATACTATTGCAATTTGTATGAATCCAATATATGTATCTTTGAACTTCACAATGTTTGCAATGCTAAGGTGACCAGGGTTATAGATGGCTATGCCCTAGTATAATTACAACATTATCTAGTAGTTGCGAACATAGTTGATTGCAACCCATAACTGATAAGGTTATGTAGTAATTGAAAATATAGCTAATAGTATGTAGTGGGCACCCAAGCACAAGAATATACTACTGTCTTTGAGCCACTGAAACAATGTTGATATTGTTATCAAGATTGGAACTTGAGACTTGTATCAAATCAATTCATCTTTATTTAACTGACCTTCCACATGACACATGAATGTGATGCTTTGCTTTGCAATTCTAGAAAGAAATGGCACAACATACAATAAAATTGCAAGAAGCCCAGACCTAAAACACTAAAGCCAAAGCTCCGCACAAGGAATGCTAATGGGTCACAAAATTTTGTGTGCAAATTGTGGAGGTTTAAACGAGGGGGTGCACCTCCGCACTCCATACACACAAATATTACTAACCACAAATAAAATAGTAGTAGAGGGAATCCATTAATTGGGGTATTAATAACTATTTTGAAAATCCTTATAATTATGAAAATTCAATTTGTGCTTGTCTTCTTAGAGTCGTTCATTACCGTTTTTCATTGCACAATGAGATTTTCATTATGTGGAGTACAGAGATCAAAACTTTGGTGGGTTAATGAGTCTATGAACTTGTGCCTCCTTTGCATCACCTTGGAGAAGAGCACCAAAAAAATCTCAGCCAACATTCCTTGAACATTGACATCAAAGAAGATAGAGGTAGCCATTATGGATCCCACCATTTTTCCATTAATGAGAGCCAGTGTTGGACATTGTCTCTGCCAAAAGAACCGTCAATGCTATCACTTGTGAAGTTGCACATAGTCCATGAAAAAAGAATTGGTATTAATGCTTGTGTTTCATCAAGCGGGATCAAAGGAATAAGGAACCTTAGTACAAAAAGCATAAATACTATATGTTGTGTCAATATCCCTCTCATTCACAATCCCTGCCCATCCCTAAAGGCAATGACTTTTTGCTCTGCGACCTCCCTTGTTTCTCTTATTTTACCAGTGCATGTATCAATCATTTACATCACCATTTGCTTTAAGAAATAATCCACTATAACACTATTGATACATACATAATATTAAAGGGAATGACTCCAAGATGGCATACAAGGTAAATTAGGTAGAAGAAGAGTATGTGTCTCATCAAGCAGGTAGAATTCAAGCTCGACCATTCAATATAATGAAGGTGATTACAGTGATTTAATTTAGAAGCGTGAGGTCCACCTAAATATCATATTTTTCAAGATGCGTACCATGCTCTTGCAAAAAAATCAGGCACGAGACTTTGAGGAGCCAGCGTGGCCTTTTCTTTTGCCAATCTCCATTTAATTTTACTAAAACCTATTAAAAAAAACTTACTTAAATTATGCTACACCATTTTATAGGAAGGGTGATCTTTAAAATTTTGAATACTTTCTTTATTCATTCATCGATGTCTCTAACCATGCCTCACAAGTGTTGAATTTGAAGTCTCATAGAGTCACGTGAATCCAAGCGGTGAATTAATAATATTAAATGTTGCTTTACACAACCAACGAAACCATAAGACTAAAGCAACAAGAGAGCAATATAAGTTATGGAATATTATGATACTAAAATGAATAAATTGACTATTCATATAATTAAAGCTAATAAAAATGTGGATATGTAATTGTATTAATTAAATAGCTAATGTTAGCAAAACTAACCCGCTATCATAATACAAGTTAATATCAAATATCCACAACTAATGCAAGCATATTATATTAATAATATTATAATTTCTTTTGGCAGATTAGCTTTACTAACATTAGAAAAAAAATCGTACCTTTTATCAAGACATATAAAAAGTTACATGAGCACGTGCATTAAAGCATTTCCACACATAACAATGTATGATAAGAACTAGAGATCAGAAATTGGGTTGTTGAGGGTAACCCAAATTGCCTAAAACCATCTTAGCGTATCATGAACTGTTGTCCATAGAGATCCCAAAAAGGTTGTCCTAAATACATAGTTAGCGTGGTTTCTGTCACTCTTTTAATGCCAAAAATAATATAGACATGAACAACTCATCATAAAGATGAAAATACAATAGTACACCCCTTAAGAAACACATGAAATTGGTAAAAACATAAACATAAAGGAAACCATGTATGACCGATCTTGATGCAGAAGAAGACTGCTTGTCAAAGATCCAAAAAAGGTTGATGCTAGTATTTTTGAACTGCTCCACCTACTAACTCACTCATCTATCAATTTCCTTGATTTTGTTGAGAACCCTCCTTAGATAATGAGTTTTATACTCCATTATGTTCTTTGTATATATGGCAACACAAGATTAAGTTGAAGGCAAATTTTCGCTAATCAATTTCTTCTAATATAGGTAATAAAAATTGTTTGTGACACCTTTGGACAACATTGAACCAATTTATCACCTTAAGTGAATCACCAAAGATTTGTATGGAGTGACAACCCCTTTCTAGGGCCCAACACATGAGGATTTTTAATGTTAAAAGTTCTACAAAGTTTTTGGTACCCCTTCCCAATCCTATGGGTGATTTGAACACATGATTTTGATTGAGGTGGAACACAATTCCTCCACCACATTTGTCCTATTTATCATTCGCTCCATCAAAGTACACCGAAGGAATTTCTGATGTTATTTCCTCCGATATAACCCTATAGCTAGGATTCTTTTCTTTTGTGGGAAACAAGGAATATATGGCTAAAATTTCAGAGGTGATAAGGAAAGGAATCAAGGCCTAATCCCTAAAAATCTGTTTATTTTTAGTCAACTAGACTCCCAAACATAGTAGAGGAGGTATATTCCTTTGCTAGTTATCTCTGACCATCTCCCACCAACCTTCCCAAGCTTCTTTTAGAATTTGTCCTCTCCATTCGAAGTTAATCCCCAAAACCTTTTGACTTTCCTCAAAATTTCCAATGTGAAGGGACATGTTAAGAATAGATGAATCACAGATTCCTTTGCATTTTTACATAAGGCACACCATCACGACCCTGCTTTGTTCCTATTTTGGAGGTTATCCCAATTAAGTACTTTGTTGTTGATCCAACACCAAAGAAATAACATTTCTTTCACTAGACATTCCAACTTCTAGAGGTACTTGCACCATCCCTCTAGGATAATCTACAGTTGTCTTTCAATTCAAGGCTGGTACCCTAGTTTTAGTGAGTAGAGACTTGATGGAACAAAGATCCATCTAAGGTCATCCTCCCTATTCCTAAGTCTGATGTGTGACCTACACAGTGCAATAACATACTCTTGCCAAAGGATGGCCCATGCGCCATTTAGCTGGAGATGCTTTGTTGACAACCATCCTTGGGCCCAATAAGTGGTTCTGGTTTCACTTGATACCTAGTTGAGGAAAACTTTACCTTGATCATTTAGATTATTAACCATTTCTTGAGGTAATCTATAGTTTTCCTCCCCTCTGACCCAAGGATCCAAACCCACCCTAAATATTTCATCATTTCCAACCGTCCTCTCTAATCCCGAACCTACTATATCAAAATCTTCCACTATTGCCTTACAAATAGATGAACGATTTGGTGTTTTTTTGGATGGATTTCTAATCCATTCGTCCAGGGAAAGAGGAAAAATGTATTTTTTGTAGACCACTGTTGTCCATATATTATCTGCACTGATAAGTCTCTAGCTTGACTTCACTGATAGGGCTGATGTAAATATTGAGAGATCTTTAAGGCCCCAACCTCCCCAGATTTTCTCCCTAGTAATCTTATTCCAAGCTACCCATGGGAGGGTATAATCTTCCTTGCTTCCTTCCCATAAAACAATTATGCACATTTTATTTAAATCCTGAACTATACCTCTTGGAACCCAAGTGAGGGCCACCCAATATATCAAAATTGCTTCTTGAACTACTTTGATTAGCACTAGATGACTTGCTCTCGATAGCCATTTGAGACTCCAATGATTAATATTTTTCTCCACCTTTGCTAAAAGCCACCTCCAATTGATTCAAATTGGATCATTATATTGTTTTTCATCCATCTCTATGCCTTTGGAGTGGAAAAAGTGGAGGAATCAGCTCACAGGGCCATTTTACCAGCGGGACCGAGTTTGGCGAAACAGAGTCTGAAACCTTTCGGGAGTGTTTTGGGGCATCAAATGACGTTTTTTGGGGGTTAAAATTTGTTGCTTATGCACACATATATATATGCTATTATACACAAAGAGAGCTTTCCAACGATGCAAGAATCACCACAATTAGAGTCCGTATGCAAAACTTATGCCACTCAAAAGTTGACCTTCCTGTTTTCACACCTATAGTTTGGGAGGATGCCACGTCAGCCCCCATTATTCATGGAAAATGGGCTAGCCACGTGTTTGTGATGTAAAATACTCTTGAAGAGTCTATTCTGTAACTCTATTTAAGAGTTTATATAGTCAAACTTAACCACTAGTAAGCTATCAGGTTGTGCTATAACCGAGTCACTAGGAGGAAGAGGCATTCCATTTTTTCGAGAGCATTTTGTTCCATAGCTGGAAAAAGATAGCCAGAAGAGAAAGGAGGTAAAGCACACAGAGATGATTTGTGCATTGTAGCAGCCCACGAGCCACAAGCATTACGTCTTTTTATTTGCAACCATATTTCCAGACAGAGAAAGAGAGCGAAGCGACCTCACTTTCCAGCTGGGTTTTCTCCTGAAAGGGTTTCCTAAAGAGAATATTTTGTGTATTATGTGTGTGTGAGCTTATTTTTTCATTCTCTACTTTTCTGCTTGATTTAATTTTACATGAATGCACTAATTACAATTAATTTTATAGATCTAGAAATTAAATAAATCTATAATAGTGTAGAATTTTTGATTTTAAATATAATATTATCATATATGTCGTGAGGAGTTGTCTAGTGTAATACCCAAGACAGTTTAAGGATCATTTGGTATCAGAGCAGGTTTCTTTGGGTGTTTTGTAGAGATTGAAGCAATCTAGATGGGCGGGGCAAAAAATCGTAAAACCTTAATTATGGGCGATGAATCTGTAAATGTACCTCGTGATCCTGCAGAGGTGAGGTTTTCGCGGCTCGAAGAATAAGTCATGGATATAAACCAATGTAAACCTCCTCATGGAGGCCCTAAGCAATAAGCTGGGGATATTTGGAGAAGAAGGGGGTTCGAATGTAGAGGACAAATCAGAAGGGGGATTGGGAGAATGGGAAGACAGAGACAACTAGCTGAAGAAGGAACCTGGAAAAGATCAACCCAATTCGAGTGTTGTGAACCAATCCCTGTTTAAAGTGGAAGAAAAAGTCGATATCAAGCCATATGATGGCGATATCAACGCTCTAAAGTTGAATCACTAGTTACAACAACTGGAAGTTTATTTCAATGTCCATCAGACCGATGAAGGGCAGAAGATCTCATTCGCGCCACTAAAATTGGAGGGCCATGCACTGACTTGGCGGGAGAGCCATAAGAAAACCCTGAGGTTGGAGGGAGAACCTCTAGTGACTAAGTGGGATGATTTCAAAACCCTCATTAAGTCACAATTTTATCCCATTGGGTATGTGGAAGACTAGTGGATCTGGTGGCATTACTTCAAGCAAAAGCCGAGTCAAAGCGTAGCGGAGTACACCACAAAATTCAGAAAGATGGCTATAATGTTGGGTATCTCTCCAAAGAACCCAGATGTACTCCTCAAGTATCTACGGGGTCTGTATTGAAATTTGTGTGAGCAAGTGATTCTTTTCAAGCAGAAAACATTGGATGAGGCTTGTGTACAGGCACAATACCTGGAGAACATAGGCTTGAGAAGAGCGCAATCAAGTGGATCAAAGCAAAAGGAGCAACAAGATAGTTCTAAGGATGGGAAGAAGAAGAAAAAAGGGGGAAAAGATAAAGATATGACAACCAAAACACACCAATGCAAAGATCATAGCCACCACTTCAACCACTGCAAAATTGATGGCCATACAGAGGAGAAGTGTTGGAAGTTGCATCAAGAACCAAACCTGAAGAACAAGAAGAAAGATAATAAGAAGAAGAATCTCATGACCAATGATTCAAGCAACCAAGTTGAAAGCAACTCAGATGTGGATGAGAAGATCGTTTGTACATCAGTGTAGAAGGAGGTGAATCTGAGTAGCCTTTAGCAACATGAAGAAAAACAAATGACCAAAATCTTCCATGTAAATATACAGGTCAAGAAGATGAAGATTGATGCTCTGTTTGACTAAGGAATGCAAGCAAATCTCATTGTAGCATATCTGGTCAATAAGTTGGGGCTAGAAGTTGATGATCATCGAAACCCATATCCACTGGGATGGGTACATAAGGATGCAAAGCTGAAGGTAACAAAACAATGCAAAATTAGATTTGCTATCAGTGCTGATTTTATTGTTGAAGTAGATTTGGATGTTGTTCCCCTTTATGTATGTGGAGTTGTGCTTGGGAGTCCATACATGTACATGTGTGATGCAATATTCATGAGGAGAGATAACAAGTACCGACTCATTAAGGATGGAAAATCGTTCATCATCAACGCACACAAAGGCAAGTCAAAAATTTCACTGGTAAGTGCCAACCAGGCCAAGAAATTGATCAGTTCTAGCAAGAAGTATGTTTTATTATTTTAATAGAAAGTCAGTCTGTAGAGGAGTCAAAAAGAGGGAAGGCATACCTAGAGGGGTGTACTAAGAAACAAAACAAAAATTGGGGGAGATTTTATAGGCATACAAGGACATGTTCCGAGAGCCTAAAGGGTTACCCCCTAAGGGAGAAGTGGAGCATGAGATCCAGCTATTTCCAAACTCCCCATTGCCAAATATTGGGCTATACAGGAAGTATGTTATAGAAGCAAGTGAGGAAAAGAAATAGTTGTAACAACTACTAGAACAGGGTGTCATTTGATCGAGTACATCACCATGTGGGTCACCCATCATCCTTGTGCCAAAGAAGGATGGGACTTAGAGTATGTGTATAGATTGAAGGGCATTGAATAAAATCAGGCTCAAGAACATATACCCCTTGCCTAGGATAAATGATCTACTAGATCAGTTGCAGCAAGCAAAGTATTTCACCAAGTTGGACTTGAAGTTTGGATATCACTAGGGTCAAGTCAAAGAATAAGATACATGGAAGACCACCTTCAAAACTAGGCAAGGTTTTTATGAGTGGTTAGTAATGCCATTTGGCCTATGTAATGCACTAACTACATTTATGAGAATAATGAATGATGTACTGCACCTTTTTATAGATTCATTTGTGTTGACAGTGCTAGATCCACCAACATTAAGGGGATCCCCCTAGTATGAAGTCCCAACTAGACCTCACACTATTTGGAGTGGGAGTCCCATCTGGTAGGATGGCTTGGTTGCCATTATCTTAAGGATTTGCCTCAAATATTATTTGTCAGCATAGGAGAGTGGTCTGCTTTGCCTTCAAGAAGTGAGGTTCATGTGCCTGGTGAATGCTAGTGTACTTGTGTCAATAGTTGTTTCACTATAAGGGGAGAGGGTGAGTGAGTCCCAAGTTGGTTGGGATGAAGTCCCAACTCATCTAGGAACACACAACACAACAGGATGTGCACAACTTCTAGAGGAGTAGTCCACATGGATGCGGCAATCACAACACACAGGGTAAGATAACACGTACAACACTCAACGAATGAGTCCGAACGAGTGCAACGGTTGTTACAACAAGCTTGATGCGAAAGCTCTGTTTGGTGTCCGGGGAGATAGCTACCATGGGTAAGACAACTTTAACAACATATAAAACACATTTCCATTAACAAGTAATGCATTAAAACAAGTGAAATAGTTCGAGTGTTCAACATAGGTTAAAGCAACATGCATTACAAGTGTTCAATATTAGTCTTACAACAGTTACAATACATGTGTGAAAACATGCTGGCCTATTACCAGGCTTCTGAATTAAGCGAAATTTATAAGGCACATCATTACACCATACATCACTAACCCCGTGAGCGGGGTATTGGAGGCACTACTTACTCCTCAAAGAAACGATTACAAACTCTCTTGGCTATGTGGGAGGAGTTGAGGTGAAATTCCTTTCATGTACAAATGAGGGGGGTATTTATAACCAAGGGTAATGATCCAAAATGGATCTAACATAGACTTCTAAGTCTATGAATTTTCCTCACAGAGGAAAAATGGAAGTCAAAGGATGCTCTTGGAAATAGTCTCATTGCAGAGATCTCTTCATTCTGAATGTAATGCAATTTGAATGGGCGAACACGGAATTCAGATGAAGGAAATATTGCAAAAATAAAATTGCCCATTATCCTTTGTAAATGAGGCATTTTCTTGTTAAATGGAACTTAATGGAGAATATGCATCTCTTAAAGAAAATCTCATCGGAAAGGTTTAAAGGGCAGAGCAGCAGGACTTAAGGGCTCCCTGATAGCGATCTTCGATATATCGCATCGAAGGAAGGCCTTTACATGGCATCAAAACCCTGGATAGGCTGATTGGCGATATGCCGATGTTACAACATGTGACAAAGTGATCAACGATGGAACGATGTGGAGGCAGACCCGAAATACTATGTTCTATATTCTAAACCCTTATCAGACCCGTAAGATGTATCAGATTGGAGCGTTGAAGGGATAAAGGCCTGGCAGAAGGACAATGCGACCTGCGATTATGCGACTGTGCAATATGCGATAGCACCAATTAGCAATTGGTGAATCGCATCGCAACAATACAAGGGCCAGTGCACATACGACAATGAGATTGCGATCAATGATCAAGGCGCAGACCCGATAGAGTAAGGGACACGATTGAATATTATTTGAAGTCCAGATCTTTGGATTTTCAGTGTATTCCTGTGTATTGATGTTTTTGGCCATTTCTTGGGTTCTAAGCATTCTGCCTGTGCGATTGTGATTTGCGATGACAGGATGGATCCGATATGTTTATTAATGCGATTGAATGCATTTTGAGTTTTGGTTAAACAGATCATGATGCTTTTTTCTTGTGTATTTCCGTTATGCTGCTGTTTTCAGGATTATGGCAGGAGGAAGGCCAAACGACCAGGTTTCCTGCACCGACGGTTCAATTGTAAACTGGTTCTCTTGATTGAAATGCGTGGGTTTCAATGATGAAGGACTATAACCGATGTGTTACAAAAACACAGAGAGAACAATTGACAAAGCGGCTGAAGGTTGTTGAGATTCGCTTGGAGGTCGAGCAAAGCACTAATAACACAGAGAGGTAGAGTTATACTCGGGAGAGGTGTAGAGAAGCCCAAGAGGCTCAGAGATGCTTGAATGCTGAGTGTAAGCCCAGAGGAGGCAGTTTGTGGAGTCGGGGTGACTTAGAAGCAGAGGGTCGCTTAGAGGTCAAGCAAAACCGGAAGCTCGTGAGAGCTAGAGCCAAGAGCCAGAGCTGAGAGCCAGAGCCAAGAGCCAGAGACAATAGCAGAGGTAGAAGCCACCAGAGGTTGGAGGCAGAACAACAAAGAGATCAAATGATCAAGCTATTGCTGATGTTCGAAGTGTGTTGAAGACAGAAGAAGGAATTCGAGAGACAGTAAAAGAATTCTGAGGGAGTTAGTGCAAGCTAGAGCTCAAGATAGCTCAGAACACTGACTGAAGGAGTCTAGTCCAGAGAAGCCTAGATCTGTCTGTAGAGTAAGGAAAATCAGGGGTAAGATGGTATTCTAAGCCCATAGGTTCAGTTTATAAACCTATGGAGTTAAGTGTGGAACTTATAAAAGAATTTAAGCCATAATCCCAAAGAGCCTAATCAAGTTGATTAGAGCTCAAGGAGACGTAGCCCAAGATATCAAAGTGAACTCCATATTATATTGTTGTCTCATGTGTTTGCTTAATTGCTGTATTGTATTTACTATTATGTGTGTTTTACATCAACATAAGCAAATGTAGATAAGCACTTGAATAGTCTAAAAACAAACACAAGTATACACCTCTTTCAAGCACTTTTAATTCCACTATCAATCATAAGCTAGATCTTGGGAATATATAAGCTTTGGAGTGGGAGAGGTTCTTGTAAGTTGAAAAGAAGCCTTTAGAGCCCCATTTCTGATCAGTATGTATCAAAGCATCAGGTTGATTAACCCCACCTTCAAAGAAGGTGATATCAGAGCTTAAGTTATACCAGAGCAAGTGGTATCAGATCGGAATGCTTGATTGACAGAGCAATATATTTGCTTGCTTAACTCAAAAGGTGTTTAAACAGTTGAGGATTGATTGTTTGATTGTTGTAAATTGATTGTCATTTGAGTTTGTAGAGGTGAAGGGAAAGCTACTGATAGCTAAGTCCAGGAGAGGACAAGATGAAAGAAGGGCTGAAGGCATTCTTCCTACCCCAAAAGACCTCAAAGCAACCCTTGAAGCACAAGAGTTTTGTTGCAAAAAGTTGCTTGGATAAGCTATTTGTTAATCTCATTTGAAGTTCTTTTGTTCATTCTGATAATGACAACTTCTACAAGTGAGTCCTCAAATTATTCTTTCTTCACAAGATTCTTCGATGAAGACATGAAGCAAGACTTGTTCACCATGATGGATATGGTGAGAGAAATGTATGAGGATGAAAGGAAGAGCACCAGACTTACAGAGCAGCTGAATTCCAGAAGGAAGAGAAGTAGTTGCTTTCTGACAAATTGCAGTAAATGAAGAGACAACTTCATATTGCAAATATGAACCTGGGAAGGATGCATGAGTTGGAGACACAACTCTTTGTTGCAAAAGAAGCCTTAGTCAAGTATCAACTTGAGGAAGAGGTAAATAATTCCATTTTTTCTTCGATTTTCTCTAAGAATGTTTATATTGGTTCTTTTGAAAAACATACCAGAGGAATAGGGTCCAAGTTAATGTCACACAGGGTATTGTTGAGCCAATAATAGTTGAGGAAAGGCCTAAGTATTTGGATCTTGGTGTTATAGACATTTTTTGGCACTACAACCCCAATAATACATGTCCATAAACCAAGGGCTCCTAAGTCCCTAAAAGTGTTGCTTCACACCCTAAAGGAACAAGGTCAGCTGATTACATCATCTCCCAGAAGTTCTCCATGGAAAACTGCTCAGAACTGGTCAAATTTGGACCATATAGACTGCCCAGTGTAGAGGGTGAGATGCATCTCACCTGCTCAATGTAAAAAGTGCGATGCATACTAGAAAGCCCTTCTGTAGGGTGCGATGGGCGAGAGTAGACAAATGGCAGAGACAATTTGCAAGGTGAATGGTCATGGAATCTTCCAAAAACTTCTCCTGTGACACTTGCCTCTCTGAATTTGCCCAGTGATGAGTAAGAGATCATCAATCTCCAAGTGGAATCAAGAACCATCAGAGAGAGGACACTAATAAAAATCCCAGAACCTGACTCACCCCCCTACAATCATCTATATATGGATCCCTCATCACAGAGATCCAGAGGATGGAATCTTGTATCTTGTAAGGAAGTGCTGCTGGTTTCTTGGTGCAATATCATAGTGTTGGGTGATCTAAGCTTTTCATGAGGTGAAGAAGGGCTTTCATGCTGAGAGGATGACACGGGGTCAGAACAATGGGTTTGTAATCCTCTTTTCTATTCTTGATATTAATAAAGCTATTCAAGTTTTTCCTCCACATTCTTGTATGTTTGATGATATATGCATTTGTGTGGTCAATATATATCTGGTCCTATATTGTTTATGATTGTAGATCTCTGTTCTTCGATAGTATTATGCTGCTTTGATTCCACAGGTGCTCTTTGAAGCTGGGTAAGCGAAGAAGTAGTGACAAAGATCTGTTAGAAGGGAGAGGAACCAAGCAAGGAACCAAGCGCAAGACTGAGTTTGGTGTCCATTGTTCCCATCTTATCTACTTCTCATAAAGGAAAGCGAAAGTAGTTTTGGTTTGTTTGTTTCTAAGATAGCTACCCGTCTTAGTGGGACTAGCAGCTCTGCGTGGACACTAGATTTCCCGATAACAAAATGGCGACTCCACTGGGGAGCCAATAGATGTTTTCTTGTCTATATTTGTTTGTTTTATAAACTTACAGACGGATCCTGAAGTCAAGCCAGCTAGCCTTCGAATTGCATTTGCTATGCAAGTGCAAAGTAGATCAATGTTGCTTTAGTTTATCTTCGAGTTTTGTTTATAAATTGAACAATCGATTTGCAAACATTCTAGTTGCCTTGGTGGTGGCTCTAGTAACCTCATTAGATCAACCCCTGTGATTTATATTTACTGAACATCACTTTCTCGGCCTAAATCCCTGAAATGAGCTGCAAACTGTGACCAAGAACCAAGTTGAAGTCTTGTCCCTGGACCATCGCACCTCCCTGTGTTGCAGGTGCGCTGATCAGACAAGACCTCTTCTGCTTCCAGATTTTGGTTTTTTGTTCACTCTCTTCAGCTTTATTCAGGAGTTTTGCTGTCTGTGATTAGTACACCTCTGTGGAAACTCCCTTCCTTTCCATCATTCCTCCTCCATTGTGCAAAGAACTGTGAATTTTTAGTGTATTGTGTGCCATTTACAGTTCTGTTTTACAAACAAGTAGCATAATCAAATTGTCGTCTTTTGATTTGGAAGTGTCGTTTTCAGTCAAAGAAAAGAATCCTATTGGTCTTGATGGCTGATTATATTGTTACTCTTGTATTTGATTTGAATTTGTGGTTTTTCAAGTGTCAAAAGCAGTTTTTAATTCAAAATCGTAAAGTGTCGTCATTATCTTCCTTTCGTATTTTGAAGAAAAAATGTTAGTACTGTCACTTTGAAAAGATAATTCAGATTTGTACTTAGCATTCTTCTTGTCATTCACACATTAAGAAGGTTGAAAACAAATACATGCATGTGCATTTGCATTTAGACTACTTGTTGGTTTGATTTAGGACACTGCATCTAGTGTGTGCTCTGTGCTCTATGTTGAAAGAATCTCCTTTCTCTTTCCTTAGTAGCTAGGATTTTCATTGCAAAAAGAAGATTAAACGATTGTTTATCATATTAGATTGCATTTTATTAAGCAAGATCAATTTTAAAATAAACTCAATGAACATAAAAATGCTTTGGAACCTAACGCACAACATTTAGAAGTCTAGGCTAGAGACGTATTCCGGTGTCGTAAAGCCTGGTAACTATCGCTTTCATTGCTGGTTGGGTGATTCCTCCTCTTTGAGACGAAATATGCGAGTACGGACTTGTGCTCCCACGTACCATTAAGTATATATTGGGAGACCACAATAGGCTATATCCTTTATCCTTAGGAAGCCGTGTCTGTTGCCCTATCGATCGCAATGCACTGAACACATCATTCAGGAAGATTGACTTCCGTACCGTAAAAAGTATTCTGCAGTTTTGTGATTGGTTTGGTAATCCCTCTGTCTAGATTTCCAGAGTAGTCCCTTTCATTCCTTTTTAGACTCATTAAAGGAAAAGGTCCATCTAAGCACTTGTCACTTTAGGCTCATTAAAAATCGAAGGCGACTAGAGTCATCTTTTGTTTTTTCTCGACTCTTAAAAATTGGAAAAACAAGCTATGCCAAAGTGTCTAAAATTTATTTTAATCGGAATAATATCACTATTCAGGTGTTGGTCTTAGGTTAAGGAAAACAGAGTCTACCAACCAAGGATTTCCCCTTGGAGGAAATCCTAGTCCTTTCTCCTCTTGGGGAGATGTTGGTGCACCTCATATGGCCACATTGTCACTTCTAGGATTGACAATTGGCTTTCCAATATGGCTCTTCTCTACCTCTGTCGTTCAGAACACCGTGATTCCTGAACAATCAAGTTAGCAACTAAATGATACTAGAGTTACCCCCCAACCTTCTACTTCATCCATTTCTCCCTCTCCTCCTTCCTCTTCGCTTGATGAAGCTGGTAAAGTTGAAAATCAAGTAACTAAGTAGGAAAAGAAGGGGAAGGAGAAGAAGGAAAAGAAGAAGAAGGAGCCAAAGGCAAAAAGGGGCAACCGTGCATCGTCTAGCGATAATCCACACACTGCACCATCTAAGCCTAAATCTCCATGTGGCATTTGCAAAGGGGACCACTATCATCGAGATTGTCCTTGCATCCCTCAGATCTTAAGGGACTGGTCTCCTCGTTTGAACAATCCGGTGTCATTGACCACTGATGATCATGTTGAAATTACACCGTCAACTAGTGAAAGCGAAGTATCTGGACAGAAAAGGAAATGTAAATTTCCTTTTAAACTGTGTGAAGGTAATCACATTGTCCACCGTTGTCCCTTCCTAGATGAAGCTAAAAGAGTTTTGGATAACCGTCCTGCTTCATTGCTACAACTTCCTCCTGGATACAAGAAACTCTTGCTGAGTCCATCACTAGTTGAGAATCCGAATGACACACCATTGTGGTCAGTCGAAGCATCTATCATTGAAGATAAACCCTCTGAATCCACACCAGACAAAAGTCAAAAGGTCGAGGCAACAGTTAACCCGGTCTTTCCTTCAAAGGGTCCATCTTCAGATGATACAGTCACTAAAGAGAATGAGAACGACACCATTCAAATTCTTTTTGTAAACATAGACTCGATGAACATGGGGGAAATCTACCCATTCCTTTACCGCAGGAAGGAAGTTCGTCAGAGTCGTATCCGGCCGTCTATTCGGTCCCACCTCCAAGCAACCTAGTCGTTTCCTTCGATTGGAATCTACTAGGCAGACCCTGTTTACCGGCTAGTGTACCATTCCAAATCATTGTACAAGCTTACAGAATGGTCATGGTCGGTACCATCATAGATGAAGGGGCTTTTGTGAGTATCATTTCCTCGACTACTTGGAAAGCGCTTGGTTCACCATCACTTATGCCTGAGATGAGAAATTTGAACAGGCTTTGACAAAGGAACCAGTTGACCGTTAGGGATCCTTCCCAATGTGCCTATAACGTTGAGAAGGAAAACCATTTATATGAACGTAATGGTAGTCCAAGGGCCTCTAGATTATAATCTAGTGACTATATTTATTGCATGGGAGCCATTGTCTCCTCACTCTTTCGAGTAATGTGTTTTCTGCATGAAGGCAAAGTGGTCCAGCTCGTAGACCAGCTTTCGTTCCCCGGCTCACACATGGAAAATAGTCAAATACCATCACTAAATGATCTTTTCATGCAAGGAATGTCTCATCAATCTCTAGTCCGTCCACCTGAAGAACGCGAGTAATTCGGGAGGGCATGACTAAAACCGAGGGGGCATGCACCCTGCCCTGTTCCGGCAGGAAAACTCTAGGCATAGAGTGGGTTTCTCCGAAGGATATATGACTATTGAATAATTAACCGGAGAATCCACAGTTTCATTATTTTTGAATCGACGTTTCGAATCCCAAGTGGGATCCATCATTCTCTCATCCTGAAGATGGATCCCACTTGGGATTCGAAACGTCGATTCAAAAATAATGAAACTGTGGATTCTCCGGTTAATTATTCAAAAGATTCAAGCCACAGAAATCTGAAATCCATGATATATGACTAGTCCGATACTCTTCCATATAGGAAGAGGGAATTAGACCGAAATAAGATACCTCCGTTAGAAGGTAGGCCTTTCCCGATAGAACAAATGTTTTGTCTGCAAATTGATGGGTAACCTAGAAACTCTACTTCGCTATGCCTGGGGGCATGCAAACTTTTGCGAGCAAGTGAAAAACGACCTCTATCGTTCTGCTGGCTTCAACTGCTTAAGTTGGGTGAGTGGTTGAGTCGATCATTCGCCTTCGCAGGGGAAAAATGGCACCGACAAAGTAAAGGAAAATTTTCCTACCTAACCTTAGTAGTTAAATAACCACTAGGATTGTAGTTGGTTGTTCCTAGCTTGCATGCGAAAGGATACGGAGCAAAGCTTCGAATGGTACAAGCTCCAAAAAAGTGGAATCTATCGATGAGATGTTCTTATTATATGACCGGCACGAGCAATTTTTATGTGAAGTTCAAGCTCGTTAAAAATTAAATCTAAGCAATGAGAAAATGTTTCCCCCAGAGTTTAAGCTCATTAAAAACTGAACCAATCCACGGTAAATAACCATTGTGAATGCATTATCATCAACTTTTGAGCCTTGGTCATGTTCTCATCATCACATCCACTCTGTTTTAGCTTATCATACACCTCCATTTGATTGTTTACCCTTTTTGAGGAACATCTGCGACGAGTGATTCTGTTAGCCATCCTTGTGACACTGCTGTGATTGGAAAATTCCAAAACTTACCTGGAATCAACTGCTACCCGAAATTATCACTCGTTCCTCAAAAAACGAGTCTCCTTTAAGCTCTTTTCATCTGAATCATAAAATATGAAAATATTGTCGAGCGATTGGCCTCGCCAGCTTGTTAAAGCTACCGGAAGTGCTATCCCTCCTCTAGGTTTTAATATTTTTGGACCTGAGGGATTATTACACAAAAGGATCGAGCGCTTGCCTTGTTCGGCTCGCTAAAACTATCAAAAATTCATCCCTTTCATATTATTTTATACTCTTTCAGACTTAAGGGATTATTTGACGAAAAAGGATTATTGGAGTTTCCTTTCCGTCCCTTTTCAAACTCTCTAAAATTGAAAAAGGACCGAGTTATCATTGTCGTTAAACTCGTTAAAATCAATAGCGACAAACTTGTCCAAATGGACGAGAACGAGTTTCACTGTCGCTAGGCTCGTTAAAACATAGCAACGGGTTCGCCCGAAGGGTGAATTATAGAAACAAGCATATGTTATCCTCCTCAAGCTTGATAAAAATAAAGAGGTACTAGCTGTCAGTTAATGACTGGGGAAAATTGGGAAGAAAACTTGAAGAAACTTTATTGGTAGCAAGTCGCTCTTGAACATGACACTTTCACTCAACGTCCGAGTCGGGTTGGGTTATTCCGTTCACCGGTCATATCACCATTGGTACATCGTACCATCCATCTTTGGGGTTAACGCTACCAATCCATTTCAGTGTCGCTGGTATGTTCAAGAGATGTCGCTCAGAGAATTCACCTGTGTCTCATCCGCTGCAATACATTCATGCTCTATTCTTTCATGATTGCCACCCTGAACCCTATATCATTAGATCGTTTTCACCTCCAAAATCATTTGCTTCGTTCTGTGTTGTAGATGTGGGATTCATTAAGGCCCTCCTACGATGGGTTGCTTCTTATCGACATCATCTCATTATCCAAGAAGTCGACCTAGGAACAACCCTTTCAGTACTTTGAAGCTTGCATGCCTCAATGGCAAGTTTCTCACTTCCGGCGATAGGTTTACACCAATGGCCTTCGACTGAAAGATTTTACGTGGTGTTCGACGTCAAGTCCCTTTTTCACACCACATGAATTGTACTGTCGTACCTTGAGGGTCATCATCATTATCGGTGATTCCTCTCGTGCCTATTAACATCTTACATCATTGGCTGGTAATCAGGCGATGTCTTTCCATGTTCGACTCTAGAACATATTTCACATGGATTGACTTGTACTCCGAGTGAAGATTGAATGAATTTGAAGACCCCGGATCTAGTTTCATCCATCTGAGCTGTGATATATTCAGGAATATAAAGACATCAAATGTGCATCATTGCCGAACAGATGTTTGTCTGAATCAAAGGATGATGACTCCGTCCGAATCATCAGTCTGCTACACAGACGGTTGTCTGTCCTATGTACATGAAAATGAATTTATAAAGCTGAGCATGGGAATGCCACGCTCAGTAGATCATGAAAATATTATTGAAGATATGTATGGTATTGTATCTTTATTACATGTCCTTCCAGCTCGAAAAAAACTTCAGATTCCTCGTGTTAAAACCATTCACCCGACATCAAAGATTAAACGACTCTGCTTTAGGGGGCAACTGTTATAGACATTTTTGGGCACTGCAACCCCAATCATACATGTCCATAAACCAAGGGCTCCTAAGTCCCTAAAAGTGTTGCTTCACACCCTAAAGGAACAAGGTCAGCTGATTATATCATCTCCCAGAAGTTCTCCATGGAAAACTGCTATGAATTGGTCAAAACTAGACCATACAGACTACCCAGTGTAGAGGGTACGATGCATCTCACCTGCTCAGTGTAAAAAGTACGATGCATACTGGAAAGCCCTTCTGTAGGGTGCGATGGGTGAGAGTAGACAAATGGCAGAGATTGTTTGTAAGGTGGATGATCATGGAATCTTCTAGAAACTTCTCCTGTGACACTTGCCTCTATGAATTCGCACAGGGATGAGTAAGAGATCATCAATCTCCAAGTGGAATCAAGAAATATCAAGGAGAGGACACTAATCAAAATCCCAGAACCTGACTCACCCCCTACAATCATCTATATATGGACCCCTCATCACAGAGATCCAGAGGCTGGAATCTTATATCTTGTAAGGAAGTGCTGTTGGTTTCTTGGTGCAATATCATAATGTTGGGTGATCTAAGCTTTTCATGAGGTGAAGAAGGGCTTTCATGCTGAGAGGATGACGCTGGGTTAGAACAATGGGTTGTAATCCTCTTTGCTATTCTTGATATTAATAAAGCTATTCAAGTTTTCCTTCACATTCTTGTATGTTTGATGATATATGCATTTGTGTGGTCAATATATATATGGTCCTATATTGTTTATGATTGTAGATCTCTGTTCTTCGATAGTATTATGCTACTTTGATTCCATAGGTGCTCTTTGAAGCTGGGTAAACGAAGAAGGAGCGAAAAAGATCTGTCAGAAGGGAGCGGAACCAAGCAAGGAACCAAGCGCAAGACTGAGGTTGGTGTCCATTGTTCCCCTCTTATCTACTTCTCATAAAGGAAAGCGAAAGTAGTTTTGGTTTGTTTGTTTTTGAGATAGCTACCCATCTTAGTGGGACTAGCAGCTTTGAGTGGACACTAGATTTCCCGATAACACTTGGCTATGGACAATCTTATGGAGAAAGTTCCAAAGCTGCGATGAAGACCATTGAAACAACTCCAAGAAGGAGGTTCATCACAGGTCTTCTACCTCAAGAGTGTAAAGATTGTATTCTTGGGGAATGCAATGGTGTGAAGCATACCTTGCAGAAAGAAGGTGTATATCAGCATACACTTGAACCAGAGAGTTGTGGAAACTCTGAAACCATTGAAGAGGTTGATGGTGTTCCAAAGGGAGCTACTTCTTGATTCAATTCACCTCCTCAAGAAGGCAATAAAGGTGAAAGAGAAAGGTATAAATCTGGTTCTAACCATATTCCTTTTGATTATGTTTATCATGGTAAATTTCCATATAAGCATGGGAAAAGAATTGCATGTTCCTTTTGTGGTTTGGATAACCATAATGTTTCTAGATGTTGGAAGAGAATGGCCACATACAAGAAAATTTTGAAGGAAAGGAAACAAGAAGCCAAAGGTCCATTGGAAAAGGAAAATCACGCTGTCAAGAAGATGCACATGCATTGCAGTTACTGCCATAAGCAAGGACACATTGATGAAAAGTGTTGGACTTTGAATCCAACAATGCTTCCACGAAACTTGAAGAAGGTGGAAAGAGAAAATGGCAGGAATGGAAAGAAAGATTCCACGATTGATGTGTTTCAGGATGATTCACATATTGCTGTTGATGTACAGACAAAGGAAGGACCTTTGAAATGGATTGGTAAGAAATGGTTAGAGTTCTTATACAATTAAAGTGCATATCTTCTGATGCGAACAAAAATGTATCACATCTATTTGCATTTCTTTGTTAATGAGATGCAAGTTGCAGGATTCGACCAAGAAGGTGAATGGAAAAGTTGAGTAGGAGACTCACTTTGTTGCTACAACATTATATTCATTTCAGCTTCAAAAGTACAATGTGCTTAAGCGAAAGTTGAAAGATGAAATGCATGCATAAGCATGATATGAATGACCACAGGGATGTCGATGATTTCCTTGTATTTGAACATGTATGTGTAAATAACTTGAAGGGTTGATTACTTTATTGTAAACATGCATGTAATATTTTTTTGGCTTGTTATCTAGTAAATCATTTGTATGTAGATGTAAAGACATGGAGGTGTTCACAAGATGTGAAACCTGTTTCTTTTGATGAAGCAAGAGTTTAGGCCATCCAGTTATTGTCTGTAATTTTGTTGTTGTTAACAGTTTTTGTTGACAATATTTCAAACAGATACAAATGTAAATTTTTGTGAAGAAGATGAAACTTCACATTTGTTTGAGACACCTTGGATCAATGATCAAGGTAGAGAAGTTCAAACTACCTTCTGTAACCTTCTCAACAAAAGTTCTGCATGAAGTCAAGGAGGAAGATAGTTCTTTCGAGGAGGACAAGCACATCCAGGAAGGGAGTGTTCAAAGGCTTTGGTTTAGAGGCACTATGCAAGGCAAGTGTATGGAGGCTGAAAGAAGAAGGTGAGGTTGTTATGAAACCAGCTCAAGAAAAGATAGAAAAGATAGATCAACACCTTAGAATTCAGCCTCTTCGAGGGGGCAACCTCCTTTACATTACATAAATGAACAATTCTTGGATGATACAAAATGAAAGACCTCCTTTCTATATATAGGAGTCTAAGGGGTCATAACATAACCAGAGCCGACATAACAATAATAATGTAAGGGCACAATAATAATAATAGTGGGCTTCTATGGGGCACAATAGTAACAATATGGGCACTACATGGGTACATCAATATAATAATTGGTTTGTACTAATAACAATAAGGGGTGACACTA
>APFE030420600.1:0-15374 GCA_000404065.3 Pinus taeda
GAGAGCAAAAAAGGTTGTCCCTTTAGATAGGGATATTTATATATACCTTTGACACACTTGTTAAGGTTTTCCTCCCCTCCTTACTCTACTCGACATAGTTGAGTAGGCAGTACTAACTATAGTTTCAAGCATCATGATTCCACTATGGTTCTTTCCGAAAAGAACATATTTTACATCAAATTGTCATTGACTAAAAGAATTCAAGACTCACTCAAAGAGAGGGAATAAATAGATAATCAAGCATTGACAGTAGCACAACTTCCTCATGGACTTCACCATGCTTAGTTCAGAAACCAAATATAGTCTCTTCCAGAAGCTATTCTACTACTGAAAATAAATAGAAATACAGGAAAAGGAGAAAAACAGAAAGTAAATGAAATAAAAACAAAGAAATGAAAGAAACAAACTAATCCTACTCCTAAACTAACAGAGAATATCCCAGACCTATGTAAAATTATATTGCCAATGTAACCACTGACGCATCGGTTGACCTATTTAAGAGAGCGAATTCATATCAAGAACGATATTCAAAAATACCAATAAACAAAAAAATAAGTCAATATATACCAAAACGTTCGAAGTTTGAAAATGCATGCAGAAAAGTATGAAATACAAGCACATATGAAGCATTATGTAGATGCATTGCAGTGTTCAAACACATTTTGACTCAAAGAAATGCAAGAACAAACTTTTGAACTGTGGAACTGGGAGAACATGAAGAAAGAATAAAACTTTTTTTTGCAACTGTGCTTGCTAGGTATGCCTCCTCCAATGATTGAGCAATAGGATCATGTAATGCAGATGGAGGATGAGAAAATTGTGAGAGAGATTGATTTTGAATGTTTGCAGCATAGTGGTGAGGAGTCTTGAAAGATACATCAATGTTATGATCGAAATTGGAACTGGCCTCAAGACTACGAGAACTTGATATAACCATCAACTCGGGTTAAAGTGCCTCGACAACTTGCAAAAGGTCTGAATCATGAGAAGGAAGATCATCGAAGAATGATTGGTTAGAAAAATCAATAGTGGAAAAATCATAATCGTGATTGGAATAATGAGTGAAAATATTAGGACAACCACGATTAGAAAATTCAAGATAAAAAGTAGAGGCATCCTCATGATTTGATAGATTTGGGAGATTTAAAATAGAATAATTTTCCTCTCTGCATTCGGATGGAAAACTAACATTCCAAGAGTTCTACAAATGATTATAAGTAATAGTATCATCAGAAAATATATTTTCGCAAGATTCGACAAGAGTGACAGAATTGCAGAAAATGTCAAGATAGTGAGGGAGAGGTGCAAAAGGAGAAATATCAACCTTCAACACAAATTCATGTTCATATGTGGACTTCCACACATAGTCATTGTAAATGATATCCCAAGTTTCTCGTGCAACACCAACTACATCCAGAACTTGATCCTCATGAACATCTAAAGAAACATTAGAAACAAGTGAACACAACAACTCACAATCCAGAGGACCAAAGGAACCAAAGGATGGAGGATGAGGAGATAGCACTTCATCGCAAACATTAGATTCGTAGTCCAAACTTGTGCTAGAATTCTAAGTATGTGGGGTAGGAGAAGATGGTGGTAAATAACCAAATGAATTCTCAATTTTTCCCACCTCAACTTGCAGAACCGGAGTTGTTTGATTAGAAGGAGATGAAGAATTACTTTCTACAACAACCTCGTCCATCACATATTTAGAAGCTCTAATATCAAGGTATGTTTGGAGGCTTTCAAAAGATTCATATCCATGCGGATTCATCGAAATGTGAACAATAAATTTATATTTAAATTTCCTTAAATTCCAATAATCATCTTCAAAAAATTTAAAGCAAAAATGAATTAAGTGATCGTGAAAATCATCAAGATATTCATCACGTTCTTTTTGCAATCACATAATTTTCTTGAACACAGATTTGTAATCATAGATATCAAATGTGTGGTAAAGTTCTCTAGCAAGATGTTCAAAAGAGTGTATGAAAGGGACAGGAAATATGTAACATCATTCCCTTACACGCCCTTCGAACATAAGAGTGAACATCCTACAAGCAACTTCTTTGCAATAAATATTTTACTTCATGCAGAATTCAAGAAAACAAGTGGTGTTATCAAAGAAGGTTGTTTAACCCTCACCACTGAATTTTAGATTTGACAGGTCATTAATAGTTTCCTCCAACACTTTTAGTTTTCAAGGTTTAGAAAAGCATGTCAGGGCTCATATATGGGAAGAAGCCATTAATGAGTGCGGAAAGTTCATACAAACTTTATGGGCTTAGCTTGTCCTCTAGCCCTCTTTCTAGCACTATAAATGTTTATGGTGTTACACCATCCAACATTCAGGGGATCTTCATGACATGAAGTCCCAACTAGACCTCACACCATTTGGTGTAGGAGTCCCATTCGGAATATGGCCTAGTTTCCGAGGCAGTGGGTGTGACATTAGGAGAATTTTGAGGTCTAAATTGGGCCTCCTAAAAAGTTTACAACAAAAATAAACTTTATAAGGACCAATAGGATCCAAGATGATGATGTCAACCACGGGGGATGATTCACCATTTTTTGAGTAAAAAAGAAAAATTATTAAAAATAATAAAACTACTTTTCAACTGGTATTTTCAACTTATCTCCCTAAGGTTTTACTCAAATTTTGAGTGGGAGTACTCATCATATGCAAAATTTAATTCCTCATATAAGGAGCACCCATGTTTCATATTTCCAATGGACCCTGCTACATGAAAAATGAGAAATACTTGAAAAAGCATTATTGCAATCACATTTTTCATGTATTTCTCATTTTTTGTGTAGCAAGGTCCATCAAAAGTATGGAACATGGGTACTCCTTGAATGAGGAATCAAATTCAACATCCAACGAGTGTTTCTGCTCGAAATTTGAGTAAACCAATAAGGAGATAAGCTGAAAATATGAGTTGAAAAAAAAAAAAATTCCCTCTAACATTTGATGATGTAATCTAATGTTACTTTATATTTCCTCTATTATTTTATACTTTCCTTACAAGGAATATTTTAGACCTCCAAATTCCCCTAATTATGATATGCCTTGGCTGCAATTACACATAGAGTGATGTAGAAGGACTTTGGTAAGAAAAATTGTGTGACTCTATGAAGAATCAAGTGTGATGCATGAAGGTTCTGCCAAGTAGAATGAAAAATAAGTGACCCCTTAAAATCATATAATAGTACGCAGCTTGAAAGGAACACATGAGCGTAATGACATCACAAGATAATATGTGAATAGTTCAGAAGTTAAAAATGATGAATTAATACAACAACACACATTCAATAGGATCCATACCAATGCAAATGAAATAGTTCAAAAGAAAAAGAATAAGTTAAATAACATACATTACAAATATAACAAGAATATTCCTACTACATTTACAATATATAAATAAAAATTTGTCGGCACTGAGCTTTTATTAAGTGAAAGTTCCAATCATACATACACCATTGACATACCACTAGCCCCAATAGTGGAATGTGAAGTCAACATCACCTTCTCCTCCAAAGAAACATACTTCCTCTATGCTACGGAGAAGCCAAGGATCTCACAAAACTCCTAAGCTCCTGACTCTAAGCCTAAGCCTAGCCAAAAGCTTGGCTCCCCAAAAGCCCATTTACATGATTTATGAGGTTCTATTTATAACAAGAGAGGGTCACTCGTCAACTCCCCTTTGTGAATTTTGGACTACCCTCATGACTCTTCAACTTGTTTAAAAAATAAATCATTACATTACATCATGACTCTTCACATTTCAATATTGACACTTGGAATTCCACTTACAAATTAATTACAAATAATATTACAATTTACACTTGTACCCTTATAAGACAAAATAACGTATTTCCAACTAGACATCCTAACAAGACAAAATACTATCATGCTTGATCTTGGGGAAATTCAAGCTCAACAACTTCCAATTAATGTTTGTCGTTCACATAGTGATGTCAAGCTTGGTACTATGCGATGAAATACCCAAACAATGTGATGGTGTCTGGTTGGAAGCGAACCCTAGCCTCCATGGAATCCAGGTACAATAATTTGGAACTAGTTTCAACTTCCTTCTAAATCATAATCAACATTGTCCGCACTTGGATGGGGCCACCAATGTAGTTGTCTATGTTATGTCTATTCACCTCCATATCCTCCTTGGTGTAAATCTGTCCCAACTGCTCCAAGTATTACTCTGTCTCCTTTCTGACTTGGTTCCTGGGTTGGCTTCAGTGAGTGAGCCAACTGATGGGATCCTGTGGGTGTTCACCAAGAAGCCTCTTGTATACCTATGAATACGAGACTTGAATGTTACAAATAAATGAGGTGAGTTGTTTGTTGTTTTGAATTAACATCTGCACCCTTTCTTTCTCCAGCTCTACCTGTAGCTTCATTTTCTTCCTAAAGTCAAGTGGTGCCCCTTTGTATCGCATTGTCCATTCATGAAAGGAAGTAATTTCAGCTTTCACATTTATGAGAGCTTTCAAAAAGTATTTACACTTATACCGCAAGACATACAAGTGTACAACTTCCTTATACATGATAACAAACTCATCAAAGAGATTCTACATGGTATCTTCAAGTTTCGATAATTCATTACGTATCACTACCCTCATTTCTTATAGGTGGATCTTTGCAGAAGCTGCGTTCTGAGCTTATACGTGGAGTTGTTCAACCTCTTGCCTAGAATCCTACAAGTTGTTTGCCAATTTCTTAGTCTTGGCCATTAGATATTGAGTGTTTTACTTTGCTGCACCTGTGAAGGCCAAGTTTGCTGAGGTAATGGCTTCGGAATTTCTCTTGGTGTCAACCACAATTACCCTTTCTGTCATAAATCGAGGAGATGTGAGATCATCCAGAAAATTCATCTTACATGCTTGTACAATATTCTTCTAAAGTTTATCATTTGAAAAATTGTACGTGTCCATAATCATATCATCGTCAAAAGGAAAAGATTCCCCTTCCTCACCTGGATTACACTTTGCTAATGGAGGTGGGGGAGACTGAATAGTAACCTATTGTGTGCTAGGCATCAGGTCGACATCTAAATTTTGCAGTTTTGGTTCCACTTCCGTGTCATTGATCTATATCAACTCTTCAATCTATTGGGCAAGCACTTGATCCTACATTTTTTTCCCTCCTCCTCTACTGGTTGTTGGTTATGTTCTTTCTCTTCAACTTATTTATGCCTTATTAATTCTTCTATTATGCTATGCCTTTCATCTTCTTCTTGTTTTTGCTTCTCTTCTTATTCTTTGCTTTACTTTTCTTCCTCCAATCTCCTCTACTCTTCCCTCTTCTTTCATCCCACTCTCTCCATCCTCTATCTCCTCTTTGCCTCTGCTGCTAAATCCACTTTCATAATAGTTGGATCTACTTTCATCTTGTGACTTCATTTCCCCCATGGACTATAATAAATCTTTCTCTTTCTCTTATCTTGTGTGAGGTTTCTCCCTTCTACTGGTACTACTTCTTGAGTAACTTTCTTCTATGGAGTCACCTGTGAATTTCTTGCAAAACTGACTGGCTCTCAGGTCTTGGAGGCATTATAGGAATTCTTCCATGGATCCTACCCCTGCCAATGAAATGTCCCTCTAAGCCACTAAAAGTGAATTCTCTCATAGTGGTCTTTGAAAATACCACAGGGATCATACGGATTAAAATCTTGAGCACCAAATGCAAACTTATCTATCACCTTATCTTTGGTATCTATGACTTTCAGGTTATTTATCTCATACAATCCAATTTGCATAGGAAGAGTTGGCCAAGGTGCTTTCATAGTCTTGTGCAACGCTGTTGAAAACCCTATAGTGACATGATATGGAGCTTCTTGCATGACAAGCTTGTTGGTGGCATACCTTGGCAAAAGATGTGATGACTTATCTCTGTCAAACAGTGTAAGGAAGGTGCCATCCGGTGAGGTGAACTAATTTGTAATCTCTAATACTACCTCCATTGCCCCAAGTGACATGCAAGGTGGTTCTTCCTCAAATATCATCTTGTATAAAGGAATGAGGAATTGGTTAGTTAGCTTCTCCATAACTCCTCGATGGTTGCAATCTGAGAGCAGCTTGCAATGGCTATGAACGGAAAGGTATTGAGGTGTCCAAGCCTAGTTCATGCTAAGGAATCTGTTATCTGCACAAATTGCATATAGTAAATATGCATACATATAGAATCTCTTTAAGTATTGAGGGTCTTTCGCAGTGCGTTATATTAGATATCATTTTTTGGGATTCATCTGCGTTAAGAAATTCATTCATCTATGACCATTTCCATGAGAGGTAGTCATAACTGACTAATTTCTCATGATTTTTTAATAGTCCACTTAGCACTCATTGCATTGAGTGATGCTCATAGGGGTGAATAATTTGGATTGAAACTAGTGAAATAAATCACAAAGCATCAATCGTCACTTCTAGGGCTTGTACCCGGTAACCAGGACTTCCCGGGAAGTCACCCATCCCAAATCGCCTCTGGCTCAATCACGCTTAACTATGGATTTTTCCCCACAATCAATCCCACTTGGCTTCCTACCCCATTTGCAAAACCTTGACAAGTATTGGGACACCCATATTTGGCGCTCAGGACCCTTGTTTGGTTTAGAACCATTCTTTTTAGGATACTGCTTCTTAGGATTCTTTGAATTTGGTTGTTGTTGGGATGCTAAGTCTTTCTTAGAAGAGTTTCCAGTATTAAAAAGACAAAGATGTAAGAGTATTTCTTGTTCTCTTATTAAAGAATCACAAAAGGCATCAAAAGAGGGGGACTTGTAGGCTTGTCCTTGAGAAATAAAGGCTTCTGTAGTAGAATGGAAGGTGGAAGAAAACACAGAGAAGGCTGGTCCTAACTCAGTAAGAATGGAGTAGATAAGGCTACCATCTTATTTTTTGACCTTAACACCTTCCAAGAGAAGTCTAAGGGTCTTGAACATTGACAAAAAATATTCAATGGAAGAAAAATTATTGGGGTCCAACATAAGCAATTCATTTTCGAGTTGATGGGCTCTAATTTCATTTTTAATTCCAAAAACTATATTGATTTATTTCATTACTTCATCAGGGGTATCAAGTTTTGTGATATGGAATCTAATATCTAGAGAAATAGACATCCCTATCAACCCACATGCTTGATATTGCTTATTTTCCCATTTGACTGCCTTATCTTCATCTTTAGGTTTAGATTCTTGGCCTGAGGCTATTCTATAAAGACCTTTACTTCTAAGTAAATCCTCCATGTAGGACACCTGTTGGAAGTAGTTGGTGCTGTCAAGAATAACATGGCATGGAATTTCCATTTTAATAGATATTAAAGCTGTATATGCTGAAACTAAGTGTTCCAATGAAAAGATCTCGAAAAATTAGGCCGATTAAAAAAAACGGCTCTGAAAATGGTTTCCTGATGAAGAAGTTATGGTTTTTTGAAGAGAAGTTGTTGAAGATGTCGATGAAGTACGTGAATGTACGGAAGTGAATGATAATATTATATTTTAAAAAAAAAATCCCCCCTCTTTCCAAACTTAATCTAATTAGCTCACTTTAAAAAAAAAATTATGTGACCCATTTTTATAAATAAGTGAAAGTCACTTTTACAATGGTACTTTATGAGCTACCCACAAAACTGTAACTTAAATAAAAGATAAAGAGACTTTAGAATTAAAAGTGACTCACTTTTTATAATGGGTAAGAAAACTTTTACATAAAGTAAATTTAAAACACAAGCTACATGTGTTTTTTGAAAAAGTAACTCAACAAAAAGAAAGACTTGAACCCAAGACCTCTATTCTCATAAAGTAACTTTGCACCAAGTGAGCTAGTTTAAAAGGTTAGTAATGTTTGGAAAAGAGGAAACTAATTTTTTGAAAAGAGGAAGGGGTTTTTCTTTTTTTTTTTTAGTCACTAAAGCTTTGGAGTGCATGCTTACTTGAGAAAACCATTTTCTACAAAATAAAAAACCACACAACCCAAAAATGGACATGCAAAAAAAAAAAAACCAAACTTACGGCTTGAAGTTATATTTCACCGAAAAATAAATATTTTCCTCAATGTTTCTGGTTTTCAGAGATCACACTAAGGCGCAGCAGAAAAAAGCATACGCATGAGAAAAATCCTCCCTTTTTATTTCTGATTTTCCCAACTCACACGGAGTCATGGGGCAAAGAGCATACGTAGAAATGAAAGTTATAGATCTGGTAATAAAAAATAGAGAGATAAATAAACTGAAATAAATAGAGAGATAAATAACTAAAACTGCAAATAAAGACTTTATACCACCAGATCTTAAAAATGACGTAGCTAGGGCTACTGGAAACCTTTTCGCGTGGAACGAAAGGGGTTCCTCATTGGAAAAAATGCTCCTAACACAATAAAAAGTCATCTCGCCCTGAAAGTGGTTAGAAATAGTAGATCTAGGAAACGAAAAATTGGATACAGTTGTACAGACTCCGAATTTGGATCACCAATGGTGCGGCCCTTAAATAGCTCTGGTACCATGTAGGAATTTACAAGGTAAGTTCCTTAGATAGAACGCCAAGGGAAATCGCTCACAAATAGATCACAAATCAATACACCAGTATTCATGATGTGGTTAAAACCCTCAAAGAGGGAAATTGTCCATGGCTTGAGCTAGCACGGCCACTTCAGAAATTTATTAATGTAAAAGAAAGAAAATTTACATAAGCTTCTCTCATGAATAGTCGCCTTACAAATGACCCTCCGTGCTCTTTAAATAGATTTCATGGACCAATCAGGCGTTATGCCATGGATCAAGTGTCAATAATATCGGGGAGAAAATGAATCGTTGGATCACTTCATGTCTAGAACATATCGTGACTGTCGGATTGTAAGTTACAAAAGTACATAGCAAAGAAACACACTTTACCTAACTTTACACTACACCAAGTTATACTTAGTTATTTCCTATGTGTCAGAATATCCAAACATCCTCCCTTAAGAACAACTTGGGATAGGATTAAAGGATGTAAAAATATGACACTATAGGAGAAGGAAGGAGGAATTAGATCCTAGGTTATGGGCCCACCATTTGCTAAGGTTTTGCAAATGGGATAGCAATTTAAGTGGGCTTGATTGTGGGGAAAACTCCATAGTTAAGTGCACTTGAGAAAGAGGTGATCTGGGATGGGTGACCTCTCGAGAAGTCCTGGTTACCGGGTGCAAGCCCCAGAAGTGATGATCGACACTATGTGATTCATTTCACTAGTTTCAATCCCACCTATTCACCACTGTGATCATCAGCCGATGTAATGAGTGCTAAGTGGACTATTCAAAAATCATGAGAAATTAGTCAATTATGACTACCTCTCATGGAAATGGTCATAGATGAATGACTTTATTAACGTAGTTGAATCCCAAAAAATTATATCTAATATAATGCACTGCGAAAGACCCTCAATAGTTAAATACATAAGAGTGAAGGGAGCTCTACTTGAATGGTTCATGAGGCATGATACTTGCTAAGGTTTTGCAAATGGGTAGCAATATAAAATCTCACTTTCCTACTATTGGGAGTATTAAGGGCCTTCACTACAAGGATACTTAATTGTCGAGCCAACAAATCTAACGAGTTAAACATCTTCCCTTCATTCACAACCTGGTTCAATAAGATTTCCCATCATTTCGAAAAGGTTTATGTGCTTTGATGACCATATATTCTACAAGAAAATATGATCAACATCTAATAGGCCCTCTTGAGAGACCTTGTCTTATATGTGTTGGTGGGTGTTTATAGAAAATTTGATGTCTCCTTCACCCAACTATTAACAACATCTTTCATGCCCAAATAACTGTTGGTGGAATAGAATCAAGAATCCATGAGCATTTCTCACTTGGGAAAATGGTACATATGTTGGTAATCTGCTACTAGAAAAGTAGAAAGCCTTCGTCCACTGGTACTTCTCAAAGTCATGGTTTTCACATCAATATGTTAGATAATCTAGCTGATGAAATCTGCACATGGGAAGGTTGGTTATCTACATGCCTTGTGTACTCCTGATTTATGTAAAGTAATGTATACCTATTGGTCCTCTATATCTGCTTCAAATCTCTATGCTAAAAAACTTTGTTCACTTTCTGCAATGTAAGATCTGACTCCTTTTCCACATACAGTTGAGTGTCTGAGTGCATTGATAATGCAGCCCCTATGATGTCTTCTCCTTCCATGATGAAAAGCATTAGGATAAAGTCATTACTGCCATGAAATGATAAAGGAAACCGCCTATAGACATTGGTCTTATGAAAACAGAGTAACAATCGCCCATTAACCATATCCATCACTCATCTCTCCTTCACTCATCCCTTTCTTGTCCTCAATTTGAATTACTCAGTAAATTAGTGTGACCTATTAAGTATGTAGAGTGTTGCACCACAAGAACGAACACCTCCAAACATTCAAGTAAGTGTTGCTCCACAAGAACCAACACCTTCAAATATCCAAGTAATGTTGTCCAACAAGAACCTATCAAAGAGCAAGATATTTGTTTACATGAGGACATGCAAAACCTCAGGCATGGGGGGATGTTGGGCCTCGAATGTGCCCATTTTTCAATCATACGAAACCACCATTTATAACCTAAATTCCGACACCAATATACTCATTTCACGTCATAATTCCATCATTTATCGCCAAAAATACCTAAACCCTACAGCCTAAGCATTTTATAACATTTTAACAAGCGTTTTAATTTTTTTTAAGTGCTTATTAATCACATCATATGCCTCATGGTTGATTATCATTAGTTTTATTATCTTTTTGATAATTAGAGATTACTTTACCATGATTTACTAATGACGGTTTCACTAAGCTCATTTTCTCATAGGGTTCCATCACTGAGTTACTTCACAAGCCAGTAGAGTACAGAAATGACCAATTTGGGGCTTTGACACTTTCGGCATGCTTCCAAAGAAACCGAGGTTATTGTAAAAAATAATTTTTTAATACCTTTTCATAACTTGGACTTCACCTAGGTCACTCATGTGGGTTTCTAGAAGGAAATTCACAAATTTGCCCAAATCTGCAATAAGTTTCACACTGCCAACTTCCACCTCAATTTCTGTATTGGTGAAGGCGAATGAAGAAAATTAGGCACATGGGTTTTGGTCCAATATAGCCAATTTACTATTCCTCAAATAGTTTTCTAAAATTCCTTACGATTTGGAAGATATGAGGATTTCTTTGAGGCTAATTTATATAAAATATCCAGATTTGTACTTAACGGTCAAATTCGGATCTGCCTACTTTTATGCCACAACTACAGTTTGGATAAAAATCTTATGCTCAACGAGGAGTTGGTTTCATTGTTGATATTGGGACCATGCTAATGTTAGTGCTTGGTTTAAAGTAGTTACGCCATGAAAAGCAAGAATGTTCTCGCAATCAAATTGTGAATTCCAAGATTAGTTTTAGTTTTCTGAGTTTACCATGTAAAATGAATTCATTACTATTTTATGTATAACGATATTGCCTATAAAGGCCTGATTTTTGTAATAACTAGGGGGAAGTCAGCAAAACAAGAATATTGTCATTACAAACTATCATCAAAGCATTGTTTTAAGACATATTATTTGTAAATCTAAGACTATGATTATGGCCATGCGTTAAGCTCAGATCGATTCATCTGATGGTTGCTGTGAGTTTTTGAATTAAATGTGTTAAGCTCTCTTTTCTTTCTATAAGTAGTTAAGCTTTCCCAGGTGTGATCGAGCCCACCATCATCTGGGAATAACTCTATATTAGTTTTAGGAAGTATAGTTATGTGTCAACTCATCATAACTAGTTTTCAATTGTGTTGGTTTGTCTCTTAAATCTTTTATCCATTGCATAAGTTTTGCAGTAGTTTGAAAATGACTTTAGTGTGTTGACCTTGTATGTACATTTAGACCCTTTAACTTAGAAATATGAATGCGTAGTTTTCACCGAGACCTGGTGCCTATTTTCAATACAGAGTCATACTCTATTTTCCCAAAACAACGAGTGGTATTTTGCTTTAACTATGCTGATTGCGATCACATGAAACTCGTTCAATTGCGTTGAGAGTCAAATACCTATGCTGAGTTGGTCCATTGTTGAAATGTAGAACACACTCTCTGGATGTTGAAATCGATGTCATTTATTCTTGCGGCAAGGTTGATATCGTGTGGATTTGGTTGTGTAGAATAGGAAGCCTGATTAGTAGTGTGCGTTGAGTGAAATTTATTTAATTCCAAATAGAAATCACATTGCTTGTTCTTCATTATCAAATCATTTGATTTTCCTTTAGTCATTTTCATGAATGTGTGTTACCATAGGAGCATTTCTTTACAGACTATCGGTTGGAATAGCTTAAATTATCATAGGATAATTTAGTCTTGTTTCTCGTTTAATTGATGAAATATAGATTCTTAGTTTCTTTAATGAAGCATGTGGATTGATTTTGAATGTTTAACTGAGTGATTTAAGTTGCAGTATGATTCATTTTACCTTGTCTTGAGTGATTGAATGAAGTCATAGAATAAGTTTACATTCCAGTGTTGTAGTCTAGGATCTGATCAATCTAGATACTTTTGGTTGAAATCTTATTCCTGTAGCGTTAGCTTGCAAGTCATTTTAAGTATATATAGGAAGTGTGTTTTCATTCTAAGAAGTTGTGTGACTTGTGTGAATTAGAAGCAACAGTTTAGGATTTGATTTCAGAAATTTAGATAAATATCTTTATTCTATTCCGTTACATAGATGTTTGATTTCAAAAGTTTGCATTCTCACTTTAGTTTTGTAGTTAACATGAATTTCATTTCAGTTTTCAGTTTCATTTGTCATTAGATTTCAATCAATTAGAATAGACATAGAGTGATTGAGTTCAATGCTTTCAGTTTGCTTATGAGATGAATGTTTAAGTAGTTTTTTTTCACTTAATGATAAGAAGGAAACTTATATACTCTGACCTACAAACTGAATCAAGAAGAGTAGTGCAGCTCGAGTTTATGAGCCCAAATTGACATATAAATATTGGAGGATTAATTCACCAATTAAAACTCTCAACAAGTCCCAAGGAAAATTTTAAAGAAGGAATTTTATCTTAAAGTTTAGAAACCTTGGCGAATCTTACTAGTCCCTAATATGAAAATTGTAAAATGTTTGGAAATATTTTTGTAAAAATATTTATATTTCTAATGATTTTATAATAGTCTATATAAAAAAAATTGGCGATTTTTAAGGTAAAATAATTATATTCCATAAAATGTGGGTGAATCATTTTTAGAAAAAATGGAAATTGGAAAATCTTTTTTTTGGCAAAAACATGGAAAATTAGCCCACTTGTGAATACTAGCCCCTAAAATTTTCCCTAGTAGTGACTGGGAGAGACTATGCATTGTGCAGTCTCAGTGGCCAAGGTGGAAGAATTAGCCCTGGAAATATGCAATGCATAGTTGGGCTAGCTTGTACTACATATTTTGCAGTCTCAGAGACCAAACCTCAGCTTGAGCTTTTGAATTGTGCAATTACCAGCGAGGAAAGGTGAAGATTAGTCTAGGGAAAGTGCAAATCTGCCCAATGAAAGTGTGGAAAACAAGAAGATATGAAAGATAATGCAAGTTAAAACATGGATATGACTAAGTATGGATGGATCAATGTGAATCAAGTGTAGAAACTTAACAAATGAAAGGAAAATTAATATGTGAGGAGAGTCACCGAAACAATGATCATCGTGTGTGAAAAAACAAGAAAATCAATGTGATACTTATCAAAGGCAAACAACAAACTGAAACAAAACTTCTACAAGCTAATACAAATTAAAAATTGAACAACCATTAAGAGAAACAAGAAAAAAAACACTCATAGAAGCAAAATGACAAAAAATGACAGAAAAATCAATAAAAGACGACAAAATAAAAACTCAGCCGAAAAAGCGATGACAACTCCACCGAAGGTTCCTTGATCTGCTCGGGAATGCTAGAGCTCCAAGATAAAATGTACAAATGAGCTCTAAAGAAGTATATTAAATATATTTGGGCAGATTGGGATTTATGAAGCGCATGCCTAAAATGAATGGAAAAATGACACTTAGTGGAAATTTCTAAAAATAGGAACCGTCTCACCTTCGGGAAACTAATGATGAATCCCTATTTTCTAGGGATTGTTTTTTTTCTTTTTACTTTTTTCTTTTTTCTTTTTCGGGAAACTTGCCATGCACACTACTAAGGAAAATTGGACAATTTTGGGGAACTGGCAACATCCCCACTGAGTGCATTTCACAATTTCTGAGCTCGAGGAGTGGATTGCACAATTTTTGAGCTTAATGTTGGGTTGCCATCCATGATTTTGCAGTTCTCAAGCTCAAGGTTGAGCTACCTATCACAATTGCTCAATTTTCATCATCAAGGCTAGATTTCCATCATGGATTGCGCAATTTCTGGAGGCAAGCCCATAACTGATGCAAGATCAAGTCAGAAGGTTAGGTTGTGACTCAAAAGATCCGTTAAATATGAAAACAAGCAAAAATGAGAACAACATAAAAATATGTTTTAATCAAATCATGAATACTTGAAGACAATCAAAGGTAGGCTCATGTCAATGGAAAGGAAAGATCCAAAACCAAAGCATAGGAAAAATTTTGGAGGGTGGTTATAGTCGCTACAACAAAAACCTTTTTTTACTAACGCATGACATCAAATATCACTCCTTCGACACAAAATGGGGTGTTATTTCTTTTTGACTACTTATTTGATTTGACCAAAATGTCAAAATCTCACTCCTTTGTATTTAGTGGTAAGTGAATTTTATAGAATAAAAACATTGTGCCTACTTCAAAGGAAATTCAAAATGGAATGTTATACCTTGCTTGAGTGACAATAAGTAAGATAAATTTGGAAAAAATAGCCATTGATGATTTATCAAACATTTCATTAATGTACCCTTTTCTTATAACTATTATAGCTTTGATGTTACTTCAAGTTTTCTCACATTTATAACAAATGAGACCCTTTACTTATCACAAAAAGAGACTTTATATAGATAAATCTTCACTCTATATCAGGCTTGTGTCTCATTTTTTAAGGAAAAAGGTACGGGACACAAGCCATGCACTTGGTGTTACAATAAATAGATATACAATATAGATATAAACATTTACAAAAACAATTTATAATACAAAGACATATAATGAATAACTTAGTAATAGATGATATTCATGCCCTACAATAACATTTTCTATCCTCTGAAGCCCCCTATGATAATCCCATGTATCATTGGCCTCGTTAAGGAATGTTATGTGGCATTTTTTGTCACCAAACTTTCAGTGATGATTTTGTTAAAAAAATAACCTCAAAATAAGACTAAAACCTTTCCAAACAATCAC